>PVIW01007243.1:0-75302 GCA_004026585.1 Noctilio leporinus | reverse complement strand
AAAAAAAAAAAGAATTACTTAAAATATATAACAATGAAGAGTCACTTTAGTAAATAGTTCTCAGGTACTGGATTTGTAAGCCAAACCTAGTTAATTTTTTATCAGGAATATTGTAAAGAAGATATTAAAGATAAGATAATGAAGTATATGGTTTCTCCCTCTATGAACCACTGCTTATAATACTCAATTAAACACTAGCCTAGAAGGGATATGTAAAACAATTTTTAGACAAAAAGATACAATTTTTTCTTACCTTTCTTACATTCTTTTCTTCTTAATTATATTAACTAGAGTTTCTGAAATGTTAAAGAATTTTTTTTCTTTATCCTCAACAAGATAGCCAAATTGTTGAGAAATTATTTGTGAGCAAATCTCAAAGGGCCCAGATCATTTATAGGCATTTTCCTCTTGAAAAAAAATGAATCTTGATTCATGACTACTAAGCTAACAGAAAATATCTAGTTATATGGTAGACTTTGAAGATAATAAATTTCAAATGATGATAAGGACATATAAGTTTATTGAAAAATGGAAAACATACTCATAGATAAAGATGACTAAGCTTAGTCATTTAGACAGAGAGGGGAGAGAGAGAGAGAGAGGGAGAAAGAGAGAGAGAGAGAGATGAGAGAGACCCCTAATTGAGAAAGTGAATCATCAGAAAAATTAATCTCTCTCTTCTAAAAAAAAATGTGCTTTGTCATCTGTCTATATAGCAATGGAATGCAAGTGGATAGCACCAAACATTTGTTATTTAGTTATTGAGTAAACAGGGCTGCTCAGTGACACCTGACTTCTCTCAAAAGTCCCATTAAAAAAAATCATTGAAATTTAGATCTGAAAGGGAACTTGGATGGGAAATCTGTCCCAATCTCAAGTTTTATTGATAATGCAAAAAATGAGACAGAAAGATGATTGCAACATTGGGGAGCTACCTCATAAACCTCTCCCATCCAAAGAGGAAAGAAAATACCAGAAAGCAATAACTTTATTTATTCTGAAAAATTAACATGACAATATGTTCACACAATAGAGAAAATTTTAAATCACATTCCATCTAATGTAATGCAATTTTTGATGTCAGATAATGCCATTCCTATTATGTGTACTATGGGGTCTTTGCTTATGAATTGAACTTCTGCTTATGAATTGTTAGGGTATAAGAGCTGCACAATAAGGAGGGATCTTATATATAGTAACTAGCATATTTTGTGACACATCTTTTCTGATAATGTCCATCTGGAAAATATGAGATAAGAACCTAAGATAACAAAGTTACTTAATTAACTTTCTTATCACAATAATACAATATCAAATATGTCTTAATAAATGTCAAATATTAATTCCCTTTGTGTATTCCATGTCTCCTGAGCACAACTTTGAGGCTCTTATTTAGGAATTTCACTATTGAATAGAAAAGAACAGAATGTGACATCTGTAATTAAAATTAAGCTGATGAACTATAGAAAAGCAAGGAGTGGATTTTGTTTATTTGGTGTTAGTATATTTTGATATAAAATTAAACTTATATTAGGGGTCAGCAAACTTTTCCCATAAAGGGTCATTAGCAAGTATTTCAGGCCCTCCAGGCCATATGTCTTCTGTGACAAATGGTTAACTTCACCATGGTAGCCTGAGAGCAGTCATAGACAATACACAAATGCATGACTGTATTGCAATAAAACATTATTTATGAGAACAGCTGATGGGTTGGATTTGACACAAGGTCCATGGTTTGCAGATCCCTGCTTTATAACATACTATTCAATATTACACCGAAAATAGTTGCACAGTCAGGAGTTCTTTCTAAATGTCCTTAGGATGGAGATAATTCATTCTTGAGATTTGGACTCATATTGATGTTTTGGAAATCTATAGTAGAATCAATTGCCCTGAAATCCATGGTTTTTGATTGCAGCAGGCAGAAATGTATTAGAGAGAACATTTTATAATTCTACATTGGTGTTAAATGTCAAAAGTCAAAGATTAAGAAGACTAAAAATATAGAGCTTATTCCATAAGACATGTAATTGGGAAGAATACATTGTGACATGAGTCTTTTTTTTTTTTTTTTCCATCAAAGTATGTTAAAGCTTAATCAGACAGTAAACCAAGAGAGAAAAATTTTTTTAAAAAGTGACAGGTATGGGATTAATGTTTAGATGTCAGCTTTCCTAAGTGTGTGCGCGTGTGCGTGTGTGTAGGAGGGGGTAATTAAACATTTTATAATTGCGGGAATTTCAGAAAGTTATATTGCCTAAGCTTCGAAAAGGTAGCCTGGGAGATAGAAAGCATTAGAAAACTATCTCTTCCTACATGGCTCCTGAAACATAAAACATTCATGGTTGTGAATGGCAGTAGACAAATGCCTTCATGTAGAACTATTCAGAGCTCCTTGCATTTCACTGAGGTGTGGAGAACACAAGCAATGTTTCAAAATATTCTGAGTGCCTCCTACCCTCAACAAATAATGTAGAAGTAACTGAGTATATATATAGCATATCCAATGTGGCTTCAAGATAGGAGGAAGAATGACTATGCAACCTGGACCCAAGGAGGATATTGTGAGACTAAGGACACCTACCAGCAAATATTTACAAAATCATCCCTCATATTTAGAATGCCATAATGATACTTATATTGCCACCTTGATGGAACTTAGTTATGAGAAGATAAAAGTGAGAAATCCAGACTCAATAAAGTAATTGTCAAAAGAGACTTTTCACAAAAATAGCATTCCAGAGTAAAATGAGTATTAAAGAAGAAAAAACTGCTTAATCCTGCTACAATATATCTAAAATACTATCATTTAACATGTAATAATTATGTAAGCTATTGGCATATTTTTAATTTTTTGTATTAACTCTTCAAAAATCTAGTATGTACTTTAGATATGTATAAAAATATGTATGAGTGTAAATGTATTTTTGCATGTATTTGGTAATATTGCAATTCATATTACTTAAAAGAGTAATTCTGTAAACAAATGTAGGCATTTTGGAATAATGAAAAGAAAATTTTGTGTTAATATGGTTTGAGAAGCTAACGAAGACAGTAATTAAATGGTGAATTGTCTGGATGTGAAAGGGGGGATGGAGTACACATTGGTGGTTACAGAATAAACAGGGGGATGTTAAGAAGAACAAAAGAAATAGAGAAGCCAAAGAACTTATATGCATGACTCATGGACATGAACTAAGAGGGGCATTGCTGGAAGGAATGGGGTACTATGTGGAGGGGGGTAAAAGGGGGAAAATTGGGACAACTATAATAGAAAAATAAATAATTTTTTTAAATAGACTTTTAAACTGTAAGGAACTGAGTTACTTGAAATGGCAAGCTTAGTATTGCTGCTGCTTATTGCAAGTTGGGTTGTTTGAGCTAGGCTGAGTTGAGAAATGTAAATAAATAAGAAATGATATCATTCTTTTCCTTTATGCATGCAACTGTCCAAATATGACTCACCCAATTTATAGCATGTCAATCCTATGTAACATAGACATAGCCCCAACTTCACCATCTTATAAATCCAACAGAACATCCGAATTTTATGAGAAAATGGTAATAATTGTCATCCAGAAAGAACTCTACTTATGGTCAGTTTTAATTCAGGCTGTAATAGCCACTATCATTTAAAAAATATGGACAGATCTTTCTTGGGTATTTCTAGGAGACAATACCTTATCAAATGGGTAGTAATAAAGGACCTTATCTGCCAAGATAAAAATTTGATTTTAATAACTGCTAAAATTTGTATGGTATATAAATGCCTATAAGTACTACTCTTTATATTTTCTTATGTAATCAGCATAGTGATATCCATGAAAGAATATTTGAGACTCAATTTCTGTGGATAAGGTTTCTAAGACCCAAAAAGTTGAAGGGACTTTAGTACTCAGAATCGTGCAAACAGTATTTCCCATTGTTATAGCATTAAGGTTTATGTTAATTCTTTATGAACTAATAAATAAACTTAAAAGAATCTAAAAAATCATAGGCATTGATAATATTGGGTAATTTCAATAGGCATGTCAACTAATCAGATATCTAAGATTACCCTAATTTATGTCCTTTTTATAGTAGTTACTGTTTTTAGTAAGTTTTAATTTTTCCCTTAATTCTGGGAGCTAACCCAGATTCTGCCAATAGAATTTTCTTTAGGCAACTGGAATTAGATTGTATTGCTACTGAAAAACTCCTAAATTATACCCATTTTTATGTGCCCTACTAGTTGTGAATATTAAGAATTTAAACTGATATTTTCAAACAACATCCATTAATCTGTGCTTAATTAAATGTTGTTTTAGAATGTACTTATGAATATATCATTTGCAGTCAATTTTCCAACGCATTTTGAAACTCCAAGTTTTGGTAGCCAGCCTAACAGCAAGAGAAAAACTTCACTGTCAATTATTACTTTTTACTCCTGCTCCATTATAGGCTATTATTCATATGGAACCACATGTTTATGAAACTTCACAAGAAGCCCACGACTGACACCATGTTTAATGCTGAAAAGATGAAATTGTTACTTCTAAGATCATGAACAAGACAAGTGCGCATATTCAACACTTATCAGCATGGTACTAGAAGTCCTGGCCAGAGCAATTAGGTAAGACAGAGAAATAAGACATCCTTGGGATGGAAGAAGTAAAACTGTCTCTATTTCCAGATGACATAATGTTATATGTAGAAAACCCTAAAGACTTCACACATACACACACACACACACACACACACACACACACACACACACAAACTTTAGAAGTAGTAAACAAATTCAGTAAATGCACAGGATACAAAATCAATACACAAACATCAGTTGTGTTTCTATATACTGACAATAAACTATCAACTATCAGAAAGAGAAATTTTTTTAAATCTATGTAGAAAAAATATTTGCCAGGATTTTGGGATGACATTGTGGGAAATAGGGAGATAGTGATAAAAGGGTAAAAACATTCTGTTTTAAGATGGATAAGATCTGAGGATCTAAAAATACAACATGGTGACTGTAGTTGATAACGCCCTATTGTATTGTTAAAATTTGCTAAGAGACCCGTTAAATATTCTCACCAAAATAAATGCACACATAAATAAATATGTACAGACATAAATGTGTGAGATATTGGGTGTATTCATTAACTAGATGGGGGAAATCCATTCATAGTGTATATTTATACCAAATCATCACAATGTACACTTTAAATATTCCACAACTTTATTTGACAAAAACATTTTGCTAAAACTGAAAGAAAGCTTCACAGGAGGATCATCTACATGGGCACAGTTTTTCATTCACACACTGTTTCAGGGTCTGTGGACATAATGGTGAACATAAATGACATGCTGCCTGTCTGCTCGGAACTTAAATTCCAGTGAAAGACAAAAGAAAGATTTACAGTTAAAGAAAGAAGAAATATCTGGCAGAAATAAGTATTATGTGGGTAGTTAAATCAACTGATGTCAGAGTGTGTATCTGGGTGACTGACAATCTGGGATCAGAGAAGGATGGCCTTCTAGAAAAATGACATTTAAATGAAGGCATGGGGTCCTGAAAGCACCGGCAATGTGAAAATCAAAAAGAAACACATCCCAGGCACAGGCAACAGTTGCTGCAAAGATTGTAAAGTAAAAAAAAGAAGCTGAAATACTGAATACATAGAAAGCCAGTATAGTATAAACAAAGCAGTTGAAAAGGAGAATGTTACTGGGAAAGAAAGCTAACTATATGTTTGTAAGACTTTGTAAACAGGACAAAGCATCAGGTTTTATTTTAAGTGCAGTGAAGTCAGTGACAGACTTTAATCAGGTGATGATTGTATCTAATATACATTTTTAGAAGATGACTCTAGCCATTATGATTTTTGTCAAAATGTATCAAGTATTGAAACAGAAAACCAACTGGAATGCCAGGTAACAAATGATGGAGAAAAATTGGTGGATACACTATATTTATTTATTTTATTTTATTATTTCCCATCACCATTTATTCACCCTATACCCTCTTCTACCTTTCCCAACTCCTCACTCCCCCAGTCACCACACTGTTGAAAGCATGTACAGATGAAGTGGATCTGATGGGGAAAAGAAAGAATAATCAACAAAATCCCTCAATTTTTGACTTTAGAAAATGGGAGTGGGGGTGGATGATCTACTTTGATGAGATAAGGAAGCTGTGTGGCTCAGACTAAATAGACAGAAATCAAGTGTTCTGGTCTATATTTGTTAAGTTTGAGATGACATATAATACATACTTAATACATATTTATTAAATAAATGAGTGAATTATATTTTAGGCAAAACTTTTGGTTTCTAACATAATCTGGTTTAATTTTGTTGCTGCTTGGAAAAATTAAATATATCCTCAAACATTAGAGAGATATTTCTCTATAAGACCATAAGTGTTTAAAAATTATATAAAAAATAACGTAACAGGGAAAGATAGAATAGGAGGAGATCATCTAATTAAATTTTTACCCATTTTTCCAGATGATGAAAGAAGGGTCAACGGAGATAGATGATTTCTCCTTGTAAGGACAATTAGTGACTAAAAAAGCCAGAGGAAAGAACATGACTTAACTATTAAACCAGTGCTATCTTTGTTCCTGGACACTGTCCCATTTCTCCCAGGTCTTTCCCCAACTGTACTGGAAGACAAAAACCCCAGAGAATAGAGTGAGTATATAAATCATCACTACAAGCTCATTATTCATGTTATGAAAAACCTTTGCATGACAAAAACTGACAAGAGGAAAGTTTCAATTAAGCATTGAGGGTCTAACAATCCTTGTGATGAATACTGCCATTTATACACTTGCCAGAATAACTGCAAATGTTCATTTTGTAGTTGCATCATATGACTGAAGCATTGATGTGCTGTGAAAACAAAATAAATATAAGACCCTCATGTTTGTGGCTTAGGACACATTCATGCTGTATTTTAAAATCATCTTTCATTTTTTATTTTGTTCTATACCTCTATTTACTATTAAGTTTATGGTTTCTATTTATTATTACATTAAAATTTTTCCAAATTTTATTTTTAAGATTTTAAAATTTTAATGGGGTGACAATGGTAATAAAGTTATAAACTAGGTGTCATGTGTACAATTCTACAATACATTATCCGTAACTTGTATTTGTTTACCATCCCAAGTAATCTATTCAAATTGACTGTTTTTACTGATGCCAATAACCTTATCTTTAAAGTTATATTGAATATTTAGAACTTTTTATATTTTGTATAAAATTTTTACACTAGAACTTTATACACTCCAATCAAAATGAGGCATCATGGTTTGATTCCCAGCCAGGGCATATAACCAGGTTGCAATCCAGGTCTTCAGCAAGGTCCTTAGCTGGAGGCAGATGAAAGGCAACTATACATTGATGTTTCTCTTCCTCTCTGCCTCTCCCTTCCCTTCTCTCTGAAAATAATAAATAAAATCTTTCTTTTTTAAAAGAAGCTTCAATTTATTTGCTAGTAAACATCTAGTACCAACTTCTATCTATCTAATCTAATCTCTCTCTCTCTTTGATCCACCTTTCTTTCTTTTGTACTTCTGCATTTATACAATCTAGTAAATAATTTTCTTTTTATAGGAATATTCCAGGCATTTAATAGTATTAAACTATTAACATCATGGTTTTCCCTGAATTTTTGTCCAACTGCAAATAATACAAAATATTATTCAGCTTATATGAAAATTTTATCAAAACACCAAGACCAAGTTTTTTAGTCATTTTTTTCATGTTTGTTGATAAACTGAGCATATAACACTCATTATAACTTACACTCTTACACTCCCACTTTTTGCAATAAGAAGGTAAGCACGTACAGTATTTAAAACAAATTGCAATTTTACGTTCAGTGTGTACCCATCTTAGTAAATTGCTTTCTAAATAATTTGTTAATTCTCCTCAGGTAATAGATTTATTGGAATACAGTAGTTCCTAATGTTTCTTAATATCACTTTAAAATCTGTGGGATCTCTTATGAAATTCCTTCTTTTGCTTTTCATGCAGAAATAATACACATCAGAAGTATACATGTCTATATAAATTCAGATACTTTTAACTCCATGTTTTTCCTTTAATTTTTATTAAATTTATTGGGGTGACATTGGGCAATAGGGTCATAAAGGTCTGAGTGTGCATTTCTATTGTACTTGATCTGTGTATTGCACTGTGTGCCCATCACCTATAGTCAAACCATCTTCCATCACCATATACTAGGCCTTCCTTCACCCCTGCCCACACTTCCTCTGGCAACTGCCACATTGCTCACTGTGTCCATGAGTTTGTTTTATATCCCACATCTGAGTGAAATCATATGGTTCTTAGCTTTTGCTGACTGGCTTATTTCACTTAGTGCAATAGCCTCAAGGTCCACCCATGTTGTCACAAGTATTTTGTCTTTTCTTATGGCTGAGTAGGATTCCACTGTGTATATGTCCCCCATTTTAACTCATATTGTGATCATCCTGCAGAGCAATGTCAGAGCCCCATCCAAACTTCAGTTCAGAAATCTATGTGTAGGGGGATGTATACAGAAGAAAATCTTACAAAAATGAGGAATGAAGTAAATAGATTTTGCTTTGTTTTTATTTTCATTTTGGAACAGTCTTTTGGAACATTTTTATGCCTGTTAGTTCCAGGATGAACATTCTGTGTTGATTTTGAAAGTTTTAGAACTGATCAAGCTCTGGGGGAAGTGAAATTTATTCAACTAATACAAAAAAATAGGTCACGTTACTCCCCTTTCATCATCTAGATATTATCTTGTTTCTATCGACATTTGTGGCCAGACTACATGTTGCCGATTCATTTTGTTTCATTTTTATTAATGCTCATGTTAATCTAATATGTTGAGAATTAATTGGTAGTGGTTGAAAGTCACTCAGGTCCCTTACTTTTGTTCTTAAAAAATATATGTCTTTCAAAAAATTTCTGATAGACTCTTGGAAAGCCATAGAGTTAATAAAGTATAAAATTATTTTAGAAAATAATTCAGCTTATTCACTAACCCAACATAGACAAAATGTAACAATATTGTCTACAAAATTAACAATTCAGTCAACAAATATTTTTAAATTACCTACTAATTGATTAACTACATTCCAGAAACCATGAAAAATACAAAAAAGAAGTATTAGATCCGATTACTTCCATAAAAGTGCATACCCTAAAAAGAAAATATTTAAAATAATTATTAATAAAGATAGCAGTATTAGATGTAATAGTTAAATATGGTAAATGATATCAAAAGAAAATTACAACTGTACATCTGGATTTCATTTTGTTTTCATTTTGTTTTTATGTGCATGCAAAAATAAATGCTGTCTGGTTAATGGTAAAAGAACTGCAGTGTGGTTGTGTAATGAGAGTTGAACAAAAATTTAAAGACATTAATCACAGAGGAAGAGAAGAGACATTCAAGAAAATGATAAAATTAACAAATGCAGAAAAGTGGAAAAACACAGTGTACTCTTTGAATTGGTCAATTATACTTTATGATTTACCTGAAACAGTCTTGGTTTACCTATATTGTTCCAGAAAATAGTTAATAATGCCCTCCTTTACAAAAATATGTTTCTAGATTTGAACAATTAATTATATGCATATCAAGAAGTCAAATCACACAAGAGGTAGTAAGGATTGGCAAAAAATTTGTGGAGAAGATCAAAGTGGTATTTATTTTCATACATATTTTATTCATGAAGAATTTGAGGCCAAATGAGGTTCAATTACTTTTCAGAAAGTTCTCAACAAGGAAGAGTTAAAGCTGACATGTAAATCCTGGTCAACCTGACTCCTAAGTCTATGATCACCTAGGGAAATAAATGCATAGATACATAGACACACAAATATATAGATAGATAGATGCCTAAATGCAGAGGTAGAGAAACTTATAATGTGAAACGTTTTGAGATTTAATGGGATGATGTCTTCAAATATGGTTGTATTCATTGACTACCCGTAAAAAGAATGAATTAATGATGACAGTAGGAAAAAATATATAATCTTGTTTTAATGAATTAGTGAGTAATTAATATTTATAGGCCACAACAGCAAAATTCCCTTGAAAACAAATTTAGCAATGAAAGCTAGATTTATTTAGAGACAGAATGATAGAAAAAGAGGCTTTTGCTTATTAATAATGGAAATGCTTGAATAATCTGAAAACATAGGAAAGCAGAAAATTAAAAGAGTGAGAAGATGAAAAAAGTGGCAGAGGATGAAATAAGTCACAGGATGACATTCCAGATGGCCCAGGAGCTGCAATAGAACATACAGGTGCAACAGACACAAGAATAATGGGTATAGGAAGCCAGTGCACAAGCCAATTTGTTAGGACATGACTAACAAAAATGACAATGAAACTCTGTCTGAGTTTACTATGATTTGTCCCAGTTTTAAAATTAATAGAAAAGATACTTTTTCTCTAAATTGAGAAAGCTGCTGTCCAAATCTGAGCAAGGTCAAGGTCATTAATATACTTGGAGCATAAGGTGAGAGGATTAAGAGAACTGAGCTCAGTGCTGGCATCCAGGAAGCCTGGGCACCTGGAAAAAATTAATTGGTGACCCAGTGCTAATTGGAAAGCAGCAGAGCCAAGATCATTAAATAGCTGATTCTTTAGAATGTGTCTATTCCTTCCAATTAACATTACAAAATCTTTAGTCTTAAGATTACTGTCCTTCATACAGAATGAATGGAACAAAATCTGGGGTTCAATTTTGGAAAAGAACAGATAAGTTTACTCATTTAACCAGTTATTTAATTTAATGTAAATGTATGCTAAATATAAACTAAATGTATGCATTGTAAACAAATAGTCCAGGAGTTACTAAGTGCTCAGGCAATTTATTTACTTATTTATTTATTCATTTATAATTTAATTTTATTGTTGTTGTATTATATCCATCCCCTTTTTCTTTCCCTCTGTCCCCTTACCCACCCACCCACGCCCCCCCAAAGTCAATCCCACTTGTTGTCCATGTCCATGGTTCTTCTATGCTAGTTCCTTGACTAAATTGCTCCCCTTCTTTGCCTCCTCCTCCCCATTCCCCGTGCCCTCTCCCCTCTGCCCATTGAAGGTCTATTCTTGTATTCATGTTGTATCTGGTTCTGTTTTGCTTGTTTGTTTGCTTTGTTCATTATTGTCCTGTAATGGGTGAAATCATATGGTATTTGTCTTTCACTGACTGGCTTCTTTCACTAAGCATAATACTTTCTGGTTTCATCCATGTTGTAACAAATGGTAGGAGCTCCTTCTTTCTTTCTGCTGTGTAGTATTCTATTGTGTAAATGAACCAAAATTTTTTGATCTGATCATCCACTGATGGGCACTTAGGCTGTTTCCAGCCCTTGGCTATTGCAAATAACGCTGCTAGGAACACAGGGTACATAGGTTCTTATGAATTGATGTTTCAGGGTTCTTTAGGTATAATCCTAGTAGTGCAATTGGTGGATCAAAAGGCAGTTCCATTTTTACTTTTTTAAGGAAACTCCATACTGTTTTCCATAGTGGCTACACCAGCTTGCATTCCCAACAACAGTGCACCAGGGTTCTCTTGTCCCCACATCCTTGCCAACATTTGTTTGTTGATTTGTTGATGATGGCCATTCTGACAGGTGTGAGGTGGTATCTTATTGTGGTTTTATTTTACATCTCTCTGATGGCTAGCGATGTTGAGCATTCTTTTATATGCCTTTGGGCCCTTTGTATGTCTTTCTCAGAGAGTTTTCTGTTCAAGTTCTTTGCCCATTTTTTAATTGGGCTGCCTGTCTCCCTGGTGTTGAGTCATGTAAGTTCTTTATATATTTTGAGGATCAAACCCTTGTCTGAGGTATCATTGGCAAATGTATTTTCCCATACAGTTGGTTCCCTTTTAATTTTGCTGGTGTTTTCTTTAGCTGAACAGAAAGTGTTCAGTTTGATGTAGTCCCATTTGTTTATTTGTTCTTTGATTTCCCTTGCCCTTGGAGAAGTATCAGTAAATATATTTCTGTGTAAGATACCTAAAATTTTACTGCCTGTATTTTTCTCCAGGACCTTTATAGTGGCACTGCTTATTTTTAAGTCCTTTATCCATCTTGAGTTTATTCTGGTGTATGGTGTAGGTTGGTGGTCTAGTTTTATTTATTTATTTTTTTGTATGTCACTGTCCAGTTCCCGCAACACCACTTTTTGAAGAGACTGTTTTCACTCCATTTTATGTTCCTTCCCCCTTTGTTAAATATTAATTGACCATAGAGTCCTGGATTTATTTCCAGGTTCTCTATTCTGTTCCATTGATCTATATGTCTATTCTTATGCCAGTACCAGACAGTTTTGATGATAGTAGCCTTGTAGTATAGTTTGATGTCTGGTATTGTGATTCCTCCTACCTTGTTCTTCTTTCTCAAGATTACTGTGGCTATCCGTGGGTATTTTTGGCTCCATATAAATTTTGAAGTATTTTTTCTATCTCTGTAAAGTATGTCATTGGCATTTTAATTGGGATTGCATTGAATCTATAGATTGCTTTGGGTAGTATGGACGTTTTAATGATGTTTATTCTTCCCATTCATAAACATGGTATATGCTTCCATTTATTTGTATCTTCCTTCATTTCTTTCTTCAGTGTTCTACAGTTTTCTGAGTACAATTTCCTTACATTCTTGGTTATATTTGTTCCTAAGTACTTTATTATTCCTGTTCCTATGGCAAATGGGATTTGTTTTCTAGCTGCTATCTCTGATGTTTCATTATTGGTATACAAAAATGCTTTTGATTTCTGGATATTGACTTTATATCCAGCTGTTTTGCTAAATTTAGGTTGAGTAAGTTTTTGGTGGAGTCTACTGGGTTTTGTATGTACACAATCATGTCATCTGCAAATAATGACAGTTTGACTTTATCCTTTCCAATTTGGAAATCTTCGATTCCTTTTTCTTCTCTGATGGCTATGGCTAGAACTTCCAAAATGATGTTGAACAGAAGTGAAGAAAGTGGACAGCCTTGTCTTGTTCCTGATCCAGGCTATTTATTTATAGAACAAATATTTGTGCTGTGGAAGCTTTATATGTAATATATCATTTGATTGGTTGATATTTTTCATATCAATAACATTTGGTTCAGTAGTTTTAATTAAAGCTAGAGTTGTTTTACCATTATGTGCATCAAGTTTTGAACTATGAGTGAAATTTTATTTGAAACTCTCTTTTACATTGCATTACTTATATAAACTATGTGTTCATGTTTATTATTTTTGTGAATATTTACACATATGCTCAAAATAGGTTTCTCTGGGAGTTTAATGTCTCAGTTTTTATTATACATTACATAAAGGATATTTTTTCCCTTTTACCTCCATGATTTCATAGTCTTCAGTTTAGCACTAACTACAGAAATTCTAAATTACCATCAAATATGAAAATAAAAACTGATTCCTTATTCAGTAATATAATCATTTAATATCAGTCTTTCCTTCATTGAAGTAAATAGTTTAGAGGAAATGTCAGAAAGTTAAAAAGGTCTTAGTCATTCAGATAAAATGTGTAAAATACTTGCTAGAGCCAACTCTGATTTAAGTAATAAAATTGTTTCTGCTTTTACAGAACTCCCAGTCTACTATGGGAGGCAGCCATGTAAACAACTACACTATAATAAAATGTGGTAAATATCCTACATTATCCTAATCACACCAATCAAATGCTACAGAATTAAAAATGCTGGATGGAGAGATTCCGTCTGTGGAACAGAGCCCATGGATTTTAGCCAAAAGAAGGGTTGACATTTAAAGTGGCCCTTGAAAAATCCTGAGGTCTGTGCCAGGCCGTGAATGGGAACTATGAAAAAGAAAAGCAATGCTTGTGCAGAGCATGTAATGTGGTCATTTTAAGGATCAGCCACGTAGCTAACATTTTTCCTGTAGTCCTGACTCTGAATATGTGCCCTTGATATTTGCCAAACCTAGATACTCTCAGTAGTCCAGATATGGTGTGGGAGTCAGGCAGAGAAGTTAAGTTAATCAGATAAAAGAACACGTGTCTCATATGTAGATCTCCCATTACTTTATGAATTTTCCTGTGGGGAACTATGATCCTTATCTCACAGCTGGAGGCAGTGAAGAAAAAGGGTAATTTTTGTAATAGATACTAGAAAACTGAGAACCAAGCAGGAATCAAGAGCAATGGCTCCTAACTCTCAACTCAGCACTCCATCTGTTGAACCATTCAGGTCCCATAATGGGAGTTTGTCCTTTGTGAGGGAATAAATGAAATAATAAGCCAGCTTATTGAAAACATATCTATGTATGCATAATCAGATATCTCATGGATATTTAGGAATTATGGGTTATCTTGTAAAATATGGAACAAATGTAATTTGATATTTGAAAGTGTACTTCTGAATTCCTCAAAATTCATTTACTCAAAATAGCAAAAGGGAGAATTGATATTTATTATAAAATTACTATTCGACAAAGTATGTGTTAAATTCTTTACATACTTTCCTCATGTAATGACAAATAACTCTGACATGGGGGCAATCATTTTCATATTTTATGGATGAGAAATCTGAGCATTGAAGAGATGAAATAATCTGTAAGAAATAACACAAATACTACATTTGTCTCATTCTAAAGTCTATGTCCTTTGCACTAAACCACAATACTGCCCTCAAGATTATTTAGAATAAACAGTATATTTCAATTATTCCTACATGCTCAAAATCAAAAAATATTATATATTCGTTGCCTGGCATTTTAAACCTGTAAAGCTGAAGGTGTTTAGAAGCAAGTGACAGAAGCAGTTTCATGATGATGATTATGATAACGATGATGATGACTAATAATGACTGAGTGCTTAGATGCTCTTCTAAACATTTTATACACATGGGTGGAGAAAGTAACTAAAACATAAACCATAAGTAAGGATGCAAAATAATAATAAGACAAATAATACAAAAATAATACAATAATACATAAATAATAATACAAGGGTAAACTTGGTGTTTTGTGTACTCATGACTATAAATCTACTTTTGCTCATCCCTGTATGTTAACCAATTTGATCCTCACAACAACTCAATGAGCTAGGGACTTCTAATGTCCCCATTTCAGATGTGGCTATAATACAAAGAAAGTTGAGGTAATGTGTCCAAGTTTAGTCAGCTAGTAAAAGGCTTGAAATGGGGCAATGTGACCCCTCTGTCTGCACACAGATATATTCTTCTGGCACATCCAGAAGAAAAATAACTAACTAATACTGTGTCAGTACCTATTATGTGTCTGACACATGGTTAGGTATATTTTCCATGTATCCCATTTAATTGTCAGAAAAGGATGGTGATTAAATTGGTGCAGTGGTAAAGATTACAGGGTCTGAAGTTGACAGGACATAGTATGTGTGTATGTGCATTATGAGTATATTCTACTTTATGTATTGCATACAACATCCTGAAATTCAAAGAAGTAGCACAGTCAAATTTCTAATATGTACTATAGACATGATATTCACCCATAAATTTTCAAGTTGTGGTTTTAGAGCCAAAAATAAAGTAAATTATTGGCACGCATACAAATTCTGTCCAGAAAATATCCATTCATGTATTATGAAAAATAGAGACAGTTATTAAAGAAAATACAAGACACAAGAAACATTGTACATGCAACAATAATGCTTCAATCCCTTGAAAGTAGGCACCTTGGGACCTCACACAGTTTTCCTAGAGTCTTTTCCACTGTTCAAAACACACCACAAAATCCTTTGTTGGAATTGCCATTAGCTGCCCTGTCATATTTTCCTGAATTTTACTGATGATCTGAAATCTCTTTCTGAAAGTAATTTTAGTTTTTGGGAAAAGCCAAAAGAAGAAGGGCACCAAATCTGGACTGTAGTGGGGCTGAGTCAGTTGGGTCATCAATCTTTATTGACTGCAGCCTGTACAAGTTCAACATTCTCAGTTGCAGGACTTCCAAGAGGTTGACCACTTTCAACAGATTCTTGACGATCTTTGAAGCATTTTTGTCACACTTTTATTTGTGCTACAGTTATTGCATCTTTCCCTAAGGCCTTCTAAATCATCTGAATAGTTTCTGCAGAAAAATGTTCAACCTTAATGGAAAATTTTAAACAGATTCATTGCTCAACTTGCTCACTCATTTTTTAAATTTAATTTTATTGTTGTATTACATCCATCCCCTTTTTACTCCCCTCTGTCCCCTTCCCCACCCACCCACTCACCCCCAAAGTCAATCCCACTTTTTTGCCATGTCCATTGTTCTTCCATTCTAGTTCCTTGACTAAATTGCTCCTTTTCTTTGCCTCCTCCTCCACCTTCCCCCCTTCCCTCTGCCCAGTGAAAGTCTATTCATTGTATTCATGTATGTGGTTCTGTTTTGCTTGTTTTGTTCATTATTGTCCTGTAATGGGTGAGATCATATGGTATGTACCTTTCACTGACTGGCTTCTTTCACTAAGCATAATACTTTCTAGTTCCATCCATGTTGTAACAAATGGTAGGAGTTCCTTCTTTCTTTCTGCTGTGTAGTATTCCATTGTGTAAATGTACCAAAATTTTTTGATCCGATCATCCACCGATGGGCACTTAGGCTGTTTCCAGCCCTTGGCTATTGCAAATAGTGCTTCTATGAACATAGGGGTACATAGGTTCTTATGAATTGGTATTTCAGGGAACTTTGGATATAATCCTAGTAGTGCAATTGGTGGATCAAAAGGCAGTTCCCTTTTTCGTTTGAGGAAACTCCATACTGTTTTCCATAGTGGGTGAACCAGCCTGCATTCTCAACAACAGTGCACCAGGGTTCTCTTGTCCCCACATCCTTGCCAACATTTGTTTGTTGATTTGTTGATGATGGCCATTCTGACAGGTGTGAGGTGGTATCTTACTGTGGTTTTAATTTGCATCTCTCTGATGGCTAGTGATGTTGAGCATTCTTTTACATGCCTTTGGGCCCTTTGTATGACATCCTCAGAGAGTTTTCTGTTCAGGTCGTTTGCCCATTTTTTAATTGGGCTGCCTGTCTCCCTGTTGTAGAGTTGTGTAAGTTCTTTATATATTTTGGAGATCAAACCCTTCTTTGAGGTATCATTGGCAAATGTATTTTCCCATACAGTTGGTTCCCTTTTAATTTTGCTGGTGTTTTCATTAGCTGAACAGAAAGTTTTCAGTTTGATGTAGTCCCATTTGTTTATTTGTTCTTTGATTTCCTTCGCTCTTGGAGAAGTATCAGTAAATGTATTTCTGTGTAAGATACCTAAAATTTTACTGCCTGTATTTTTCTCCAGGACCTTTATAGTGGCACTGCTTATTTTTAAGTCCTTTATCCATCTTGAGTTTATTCTGGTGTATGGTGTAGGTTGGTGGTCTAGTTTTATTTTTTGTATGTCACTGTCCAGTTCCCGCAACACCACTTTTTGAAGAGACTGTTTTCACTCCATTTTATGTTCCTTCCCCCTTTGTTAAATATTAATTGACCATAGAGTCCAGGGTTTATTTCTGGGCTCTCTATTCTGTTCCATTGATCTATATGTCTATTCTTATGCCAGTACCAAACAGTTTTGATGACAGTAGCCTTATAGTATAGTTTGATGTCTGGTATTGTGATTCCTCCTACCTTTTCTTATTTCTCAAGATTACTGAGGCTATTTTGGGGCATTTTTGGCTCCATACAATTTTTGAAGTATTTTTTTTTCTATCTCTGTGAAGTATGTCATTGGTATTTTAATTGGGACTTCATTGAATCTATAGATTGCTTTGGGTAGTATGGACACTTTAATGATGTTTATTCTTCCCATTCATGAACATGGTAAATGCTTTCATTTATTTCTATCTTCCTCCATTTCTTCAGTGTTCTGTATTTTTCTGAGTATAATTCCCTTACATCCTTGGTTATATTTGTTCCTAAGTACTTTATTATTCCTGTTCCTATGGCAAATGGGGTTTGTTTTCTAGCTGCTATCTCTGATGTTTCATTATTGGTATACAAAAATGCTTTTGATTTCTGGATATTAACTTTATATCCAGCTATTTTGCTAAATTTGCTTATTAGGTTGAATAAGCTTTTGGTGGAGTCTACTGGGTTTTGTATGTACATTATCATATCATCTGCAAATAATGATAGTTTGACTTTCTCCTTTCCAATTTAGAAACCTTTTATTTCTTTTTCTGCTCTAATAGCTATGGGTAGAACTTCCAAAATGGTGTTGAACAGAAGTGGAGAAAGTGGACAGCTTTTTCTTGTTACTGATCTTTGAGGGAAAGCTTTTAGTTTTTGCCTGTGGAGTATGATGTTGGATTCAGGTTTCTCACATATGGCCTTTATTATGTGGAGGTATGCTCCCTCTATTCCCATTTTGCTGAGTGCTTTTTATCATAAATGGTTGCTGTACTTTATCAAATGCTTTTTCAGCATCTATTGATATGATCATATGGTTTTTGTCTTTCATTTTGTTTATGTGGTGTATTACATTTATTGACTTGTGAATGTTGTACCATCCTTGCATCCCTGGGATGAAACCCACTTGATCATGGTTTATGATCTTTTTAATGTATTGCTGGATCTGGTTGGCCAATATTTTGTTGAGAATCTTAGCATCTATGTTCATCAGAGATATTGGCCTATAGTTTTCTTTCTTAGTTGTGTCTTGACCTGGTTTTGGGATTAGAATAATATTGGTCTCATAGAAAGAGTTTGGGAGTCTTCCCTCTTCTTGGATTTTTTGGAATAGTTTGAGGAGGATAGGAGTTAGTTCTTCTCCAAATGTTTGGTAGAATTCACCTGTGTAGCCATCTGGTCCAGGGCTCTTGTGCTTTGGGAGATTTTGGATTACTTCTTCAGTTTCATTAGTTGTTATTGGCCTATTCAGGCTTTCTGCTTCTTATGGATTCAGTTTTGGTACATGATACATTTCCAGAAATGTGTCCATTTCATCCAGGTTGTCACATTTCTTGTCATATAGTTGTTTGTAATAATTTCTTACAATTCTTTGTATTTCTGAAGTATCAGTTGTGATTTCTCCTCTGTCATTTCTGATTCTGTTTATTTGGATCCCCTCTCTCTTTTTCTTGATGAATCTGGTTAAAGGCTCATCAATTTTGTTTATTTGTTCAAAAAACCAGCTCCTGGACTTGTTGTTTCTTCAAATTGTAGATTTAGTCTCTAAGTTATTTAATTCTGCTCTCATCTTGATGATTTCCTTTCTTCTACTTGCTCTGGGCTTTGTTTGTTGTTGCTCCTCTGGTTCCCGCAGCTTTATGGTTAGGTTGCTTGTATAAGCTTCTTCTATCCTCTTTAGGTAGGACTGTATTGCTATAAATTTCCCCCTGAGAACTGCCTTTGCCGTATCCCATAGGTTTTGGCCTGTTGTGTGTTCATTGTCGTTTGTTTCCAGGAATTTTTTGATTTCATCTTTGATCTCATTGTTAACCCCTTCATTGCTTAAAAGCATGTTATTCAGTCTCCATGAGTTAGAGAAATTTTGGGTGTTTTCCCTTTGAGATTGGTTTCTAGTTTCAAGCCATTGTGATCTGAGAAGATGCTTGGTATGATTTCAATTTTCCTGTACTTGAGGAGGCTTGTCTTGTGACTTACCATGTCGTCTAAGAGAATGTTTCATGTGCATTTGAAAAGAAAGTTTATTTTGGTTCTTTGGGGTGAAAGGTTCGGTACATATCAGTTAGGTCCATTTCCTCTAGAATGTTGTTCAATGCCACAATATCCTTGGTGTTTTTTTGTTTGGAAGATCTGTCCATTGTTGATAGTAGGGTATTAAAATCCTCTACTATTAGCATGTTGCTGTCTATATCCTTCTTGAAGTCCTTTAAGATTTTCCTTATATATTTCAGAGCTCCTACATTAGGTACATATATGTTTACCAGAGTTATATCTTCTTGATTTATTGTTCACTTAAGTATTATGAAATGTCCTTCTTTGTCTCTTTTTATGGCCTTCATTGTAAAATCTATTTTGTCTGAAATAAGTATTACTACTCCAACCTTTTTTCATGTCCATTTACTTTAAATATATTTTTTCTTCCCTTCACTTACAATCTGTGTTAATCTTTTGTTCTGAGGTGGGTCTCTTGAAGAGAGTATATATGTGGGTCATGTTTTCTTATCCATTCAGCTACCCTTTGTCTTTTGATTGGCACATTTAATCAATTTACAGTTAAGGTTATTATTGATTGATAATTATTTATTACCATTTTCCTCTTTGTACCTGTGTTCATCTCTGTCTCTCTCTGTTTCTTCAGTTTTTTAAAGCAGGCCCTTTACCATTTCTTGCAATGCAGATTTGGTAGAGATGTATTCTTTTCGTCTTCTTTTGTCTGGGAAACTCCTTATTTCTCCTTCCATTTTGAATGAGAGCCTTCCTGGGTAGAGTATTCCTTGTTGCAGGCCTTTGTTTCCCATTACTTGGAATATTTTTTGCCATTCCGTTCTGGCTTGTATTGTTTCTGTTGAATAATCATTTGATAACCTTATTGGATCTCCTTTATATGTTATTTGCTGTTTCTCTCTTGAGGCTTTTAGGATTCTCTCCTTATCTTTGAAATTTGCCACTTTAATTAAATGTGCCTTGGAGTGGGTCTGTTTGGATTCATTCTCATTGGGACCCTCTGTGCTTCCTGAACTTGAGTAATGTTTTCACTCATCATGTTAGGGAAGTTTTCTCTCATTACTTTTTGGAACAGGTTTTCCATTCCTTGTTTCTCTTGTCCTTCTGGTATCCCTGTGATATGAATATTATTGTGTTTCATGTTGTCCTGCAGCTCTCTTAACCTCTTCATTCTTGTTCAGCCTTTGTTTATTCTGTTACATTGTCTTGGAATATTTTTCTACATTGTCCTCCAGCTCATTGATCTGATCCTCTGCTTCCTCTAGCCTACTGTTGATTCCTTCTACTGTATTCTTCAATTCAGAAATTGTATTTTTCATTTCCTCCTGACTCTTACTGATAGTTTCTAAGTCCTTTTTAATGCTGGTGTAGCTCTAAGTTCCTTGTAGCTTCCCTGGAGTTCTTTGTAGTTCCCTTGGAGTTTTTTTAAAATAGTTTTCTTTGATCTGGCTGAGCTCATTGACCTTCTCTGTCATCATTATTTTGAATTCCATATCTGATGGTTTGTTTGCCTCTGTTTCATTTAGTGATCTTTATGGGGATTCCTCCTTCCCTGTTGGTGATGGACTGATTCTTTTCCCCCCATTTTGGGTGTCTGTTGTTGCTTGTTTTTTTTTCGTGGATTAATCTGCATTGATTCCCTGCCTTCGTGGAGATTTGTGGAGTTCAGTGTTGCAGTCCCCTAGATTTCCTCAACTTGTTGCTCTTGGGGTGGCCTTTATGTCAATACCTTGGGCTGTCTGGTTGTATTTTGGATTTGTTGTATTTGTTGCTCCTTTCCTTCCAGTTGGCTGATTGAGAGATACTCCTATCCCAACTCATACACTGCTTTTGAGCAGCTCCTATAACAGAACCACCAGTCAAGCAAAATAACCAGACCTTCAAAGATATTTTTCTCCTTTAATCCCCCTTTAAACTGCCTATGAACCTAGCTCTATACCCATACCCTCCAAGGTACCCTCCACTTTTAATCACACCCTCAGCTGCAACTAAGCCTGTCTTAACAGGGATGTAGATATGATAATATTGTTATAAGAGGCGAAAAATGATTAAGTTGACTAAAGTATAGATCATTTTGAAGGGTGCAAAGGAGTAGCAAAGGTAGTTGGGATGCAAGAGAGAAAGCCAAGTTATCTCTTATATAGAAATGGGGAGGGGGAAAATCAGAATGCCTCAAGTGGGAGTGAACAGTATAAGCCTATATATATAGTTGCCACGTCTACCTCCCTGTCCAACCTTAATGAGGACTGATTAGTCCAGGTGGAGCCAGGACCCATGTGCTTTCAGCAGAAAAAAAGAATTTGTAGTCCCTAGTAGCACACCCACAAAAAATGGTTTAAACAGGTGTGGAGGGGAGGAATACTTAGATTGATGACTGGAAATGTGTTGTAGCAGGAGAGTGAGTAGACTTTAAAACAAAAGTAGGAGGAAGGTCTTGGGTAGTTAGGTGGATTGAGATAAGGGAGGAGTAAAAATATGGGAATTGGGATACACTATGGTATAAACAGTATTTACTTAAAATGCACTGATTGTGAGGGTTGGAAGGTACTTTTGAAAAGGAAATGTTAGGGATTAATAGTTCATGTAGCTTTCAGTATAACTCAGGTGCTTGAGATTAGCAGCGATCCAAAAGAGTCTGCCTCTTTTTCTTGAGTTGAGACTACACAAGGCTGTGTAGTCCTGGAGTGTCAGGGCCTTTGGCTGTCACAGTCAGGGCTGATTCTGCGAGCCAGCCCCCCAGTAGGCTGAGCCTCCAGTAGCCTAGCTGGGTTTCTGCACTGCCAGCATTTTGTGCCCTCCCTTCTCTCACTGGTTCTGTGTGAAGACCTACAGGGTGCTTCTGTGGTATCCTTGACTACTCCTCCCCCTCCAGCTCCTCGAGGAGGTTTCTGCCTGCAATGGGTCCCTGGCTCCAAGGGGTGAGTGGTGGGGTGGCCTGCAACTTCATTTGCTCCTGTGATGGCTGGCCCTCTCCCTTCAGCTCTTTGTGGAGGTTTTCACTGCGTTCAATGGGCCTCTGGTTCTGTGAGGAGCCTCGTAGTGACAGCACCAGTGACGGCTAACCCTTTCCCTCCAACTCTTTGAGGAGGTTTATGCTGCCTGCAATAGACACCTGGCTCAATAGGGGAGCCCAAGCTGTGTGCTGGTGATGGCTACACCTCCCCCTCCAGCTCCTCAAGGAGGCCTTTGTCTCCTGCAATGGGTGCACCACTTGCACCAGCAGCAAATTCCTGGTATGCAGTTCCAAGCGGTGGTTTCCATGGGATCCTGTGCACCAGTGTGGGTGCGTGGGGTTGGGCCTCCCCCCTTGCCAGGGCTCTGAGCTACCTTCTCCCCAGGTATCTCGGCAGCATAATTTTTGGCCCTCTCACCACCCCGACCAGGGCATTTCCCCGATCCCCCGCTCCTGCTCCCTGCAGGTCTCATTCTCCCTACCCTACCCTCCAGTTTCTCTGGCACTCGAGAACACCATCAGCTCTGCCCTCTACTCTGTTGCCATCTTTGTCTCTTGCTCAGTCATTTGAATGTGACAGTCGCACAGTACACATGCTCACTCTAGGACATCCACCACCCCTACTGACTAGTACAATGAAATAGTCACTGTTGATACATGCACATTCCAGTCCACTTTTCTTGGCTGCCCAAAAAACATAGATATTGCCCAAAACATTCTCATTGTATTAACAATGGCTGGACTTTTTCCAGACATATCTTATACTTTCTTATTAAATGTAGATGCACATTGAAAAGCTAATATGAAAGTAGAAAACAGGGACACTTGAAGAAAAAAATGAATCTTCTTTTGTGGATATGGAAGAAAGTGTTTTGATTAGGAAAAAAAAAAAAGTTCTTCAGTTCATAGCCCAAACTCTGATAAATGAAATCATATCTTTAGTTTGTAGCATAGTGAATACACTTGTAGGAACTCAAAATGCATGTCAGCTGGATAAATTACCAGTGAGAAAATAGATGGACTAATACGTGAAGAAATGAATGCAAGTTTAAAGTGGAATGTGACTCAAGCGATTACATAGCCCAATCTTGTTATGGCAAAGATAAGAAATGTGAAGGGATATTCTTTTCTTTTATGCCTTCCATCAGTCTTTTCTATTTGCATATCTTGTTATTCCATTTGTCAATACATAAATGAATCAATTAATTAATTTGCATGAAAACTACCTAAGCCTGCCATCAAGGTTCTAGATTTCTGCTGTGGCTATTTAAATTTCAATGATGTTTTTAAAAATAAAATCTAGTTTCATGATCACAATCACCACATTTCCAGTGCTCAATGACCACATGCAGCTAATGATTGCTGCCTTGGACTGTCCAGCTACCGAACATTTTCATTCCTGAGGAAAGTTCTGTTGGAGAGCACTGTGCTGTAGCTGCGCAGTGCACATTCTTGAGTAATAGGCAGAGGTCAGGGATTTTGGGTCTGAGAAACTGCCTCATAGGATGAAGCTGTGATTGGCTAAGTGGTTTCTCCATAGGGTCAATTTGAAAAGCTTAGGAAAGGTAATAAGATCAGGTTAGAACTTAAGGATGAAAGTAGACTTTGGAAAATCTCTGAGTTCTAATACCTTAGCCACAAGACTGTTACAGAGCATTCATTGATTTTCCCTGGAATAGAAAACTATTCAATTTGTGGAGTAAGAATAACAAGCATGCTATGGAATCACAAATGCTACACTAACTTCCACTTGGGTAATTTAGAGAAAGCTTCTTGGTGGAGTTGGTGACTGGACATTATTGTGAAGGAGGAGCAGGAGATATTCAAATGAAAAATGTAAAAAAAAAGGAGAAAAAGAAATGGCAATCCAAATAGAGATGGTAAATGTAAAACTTCTTAGCAATTTCTTAGAAAAACACTTAATATATCTGGTTTTGGGGTATTAGTAGAGGATGCTAACTGATAGGCTTAGAGACAGAAGCAATGAAAGAAGCAGATAATGAATGAAAGAAATCAAGAAGCAACACAATTATGGTACTGTACATAAATAGCTTACACAATGTACATTTGTAGAGGTCTAAATATAAGCTTACTCAATATCAACTGAAAAAAATTTAGCTCATACAATAAAATGTACTATAGAAAAAATTAATAGGGGAAAGAAAAAATTGGAGTTGACAAAAATGTATTCTATTCCTATCACCTAATTAAAAATATTATATTAACATCATATAGTCGTAGACTTTATAGTTACTTTAAATAATTTTTTGTTATACTATTATATACTGCATAATTGAATCAATTACCTAAACAATTTAAGGAAGTTATGTGCTTCTCTGATATATTCAAATACATAAGGCAAAAATTAAGGCTATTTGCGTGCTTAGAATTTTTTGAATACTTTTAATCTTCAATTTTTTATTGTCATTGTTGATTTACCTGGATTATCTCATCTGTGGCTCTTTCTCCTCCTTTTATCTTTCTATTTTTCTGTTTTGTGTATCCCTCTTTATTATAGTTTTTCTCTGTGTCCTTGGTACCTACAAAATTACTGTTTTGGAGCTCATCAGGTTTCTGGATGACATACAAGAATTATTTTAAATAATTTAAATTCTATTTGAGTTTCTATTTCTTTTTACATTGTGCCTTGTTGGTAATTTATGAATAGAGAAATAATGGCATTATCCTCCTGATTTTTTTAGGTATAATTCATTTTCCTTTTAATTTTTAACAGCTTAATTTAAAATTTAAAATTTTAAAATTTTAAAATGTAAAACTAAAAATTATTTTATTAATTTAAATGATTAAAGTATTTCCCTTATAATTAACATTAAAATCCTTCATCTATTTTGTTAATATAACATGTTGTAATATATATAGTAATATAATACTTATATTTCTCCTTTTTTAAAAAATTTTAGAGAGGGGATGGAAGAGAGGCAGAGAGGGAGAGAGATATCAATGTATGATTGCCTTTCATCTGCCTCTAGCTATGGACCTGGCTGGGGACCTGGTTATGTGCCCTGGCTGGGAATCAAACCAGCAACCTTTGAGTTTGTGGGCTGGTGCCTTATCCACTGTGCCACCAGCCAGGGACTATTTCTCTATTTTTGGCAATATAAAAATGTTGTCTAACATTTGCCATGTTCTCCTCTCTATTATATATATTATATGTAATATATATAATATATATTTAATATATATTAAATAATATATAAATGTACTTTATATACATATATATATTTTAAGAGCTCTACTTTCATGACAGTGGATAGAGTTTATACTAGATGCTTTGAAAATTTCTAGAAGTTTTCTTTGCAATAAAATTAGATGATGCACATGCACATTGAATTGCATTTTGGCAGGTGTATATGCCTCTGATAATAAATTAGCATATCAAGTAATACACTACTCACATACTTTTAACAATTGGAGAGTGCAACTTATGATATCTATTTCAAGATAAAGTGTAATAAATATGTGTTATTGAGTAATTTTCCCAAATGAATTTTCACTAAGTATCCTTAAAGAAGAAAACTCACAAAAATTAAACCAGGAACACTAATTATTTTTCCAAATCTCAGTAGAACTCAAGGAGGATATTAATATTGCTAAATTAGATCACAAACAAATAATTTTCTTTTCAAGGAGTGAGTCAATTTTCACCATTTTTTCAGGAATGAATCATCTTTCAATTCTTATGTACATTTGTTCATCAGGAAATATCTTTAATGGGCACATGGGTACAGTCAATTGCTTCTGTAATGTTGAAAATTTAGCAGCCCAAACAAATCATTTTCATGTTGCAGGTGCTATCTATTAGAAGGAAATATGCACTTTGATATTCTTTTAATTAAAGTTTCAATTAAATTAGTTAGCATTCTGCAAACAGGTAATTCATTTACCTCTGGTTATCAGCTTGTCAATTCCAGAAAGTACCAATTGCCAATTACTTCTGTGATTCCAATATTTTTACTGAGGTAAGCACAAAAAAGGAAGTAGGTAGTGCTGGTTTATCTTTTAATTCAAACTTCCCAGCCACACTAAATCATACTTCATATGGCAAAGTTTAGAGAACTTACAAACACCAGTAGTTCTCAGTGCTGGTAGTTTCAGAATCTAACTAAAATAAGTTTTTATTTGGTATACATTCACATTTTACAAGCAGTAACTAATATCTTTGTAATAGAAATAAAACAGTGCTGCTTCATCATACCAACATTTCCCTGAATCTGTTAATGCTTACAGTAGAAATTGTAATGAATTAATAATGTTCCAAAAGCTAGTTTTGTGTCTGGCTCATTTTCACATTGGTTAAAAGACCTTATATAAACAACTTCTTTTTTGGGGTCTCAATTTCCTCATTCACAAATTCAATAATACTGCAATATTTAGAACATCTGAGAATCAGGCATGGAAAAGACATTAGTCATCATGTAAGGATTAGGATAAAGCGTATGTTTTTTAACAGTATGACTGGTGAAACTATGTGCATTATCTCACTGAACACTGACATTATCTTTTTAGATAAAAACATTTATTTATTTTTAAAAAAGATTTTATTCATTATTTCTAGAGAGGGGAAGGGAGGGAGGAAGAAAGGGAGAAAAACATCAATGTATAGTTTTCTTTCACCTGCTTCCAGCCGGGGACCTGGCTAGAGACCTGGCTTGCGACCTGGTTATGTGCCCTGACTGGGATTCAAACCAGAGACACTTGGGTTCACTGGCAGGTGCCAATCCACTGAGCCACACCAGCCAGGGCCATAAAAAAGATCATTTTTAATGAAAGCAAAGAGGAAGAAGAACAATGATGATGACAATAATGATAACAACAAGGAGAAATCCCTGTATTTTTTCTTGAAGGAAGTGACTATTTTCATTAGTAGGACAGAAATATGTCCTTCATCTAAGCCATACAAGTAAATTCAATTAGATCTATAATCTAAATAGAATGAAGGAATGTCTTTCTGAAATATGTAAATCTTTTGTTTTTTCCTCTTCAGAGCAATAAAATAATTTTACATAATTAATGTATTTTTAAAAAGATTTTATTTATTATTTCCAGAGAGAGAGAGGAAGGGAAGAGGCAGAGAGGGAGAGAGATATCAATGTATGGTTGCCTTTCACCTGCCTCCAGCTATGCACCTGGCTGGAGACCTGGCTTGTAGCCTGGTTATGTGCCCTGGCTGGGGAATCCAACATAATTAATGTATTTTTAACATAAATGGTTAATTACATTTGGAAAAAATAATTGTCTGAGGCACTAAATATGTTTTGGCTTCACCCCCTTGCTTCTAACATGGTACCTTCTGAAACAGTGTCAATCTTTATAATAATAATGTAATTATTGCTTTTGATACATTTATTCTGAAGTCTATGGTAATCTATGGTAACAAGGTCTAACTAAAAGATTTCTTTTTCTACAAAGGAATTTTTAAAAACTTAAAAATGCATTTGCTGGCATGATTTAAATATACAGAAGAAAGTCTATGACATTCTACACTGCATTTTCCCTATTATGCTAAACATTCTATGGAGAGTCCATTAGAATGATCATTGAACACCTGTATCACTGCCTCCTCATAGTGAAACCTGTAATCAAAGAATGAAGCAATCATTGTAGCAGTTATAATTTAGGTTAGGACATAATAGCACTGGTTGTGAAGGATTAGAATTGGGTATTTGGAATTTCTCTAACCATTGATTGCAATAAATGGGCGTGTTTGAGTTAAGGGCCAAAAGCTCTCCCATCTCCTCTGGGAGAGGAGTGAGGGCTGGGTAGGCTTTTTTATGTGTGTGATGCTGTGCACACTGGTGGGATCTGCTGTGTAAAAATGTTCTTATATAGCTTTTGTTCTTGGAAAGTTCTAGAAATACCTCTGAATACTCGCCTTTGCCAACTGTCAGTTATACACTTACAATTAATTTTATCCACATTAAAAAAAAAAGTTTATAAAAACAGTTTTAAACATGAGACCAGTATTTTCCATCCTTTAATAAATTACAGATAAAGCTAAGTGTTAAATACAGTATAGCTAATGTTGTGATAACATTTACATTGAGACCGACTATGGGGATTTCAAATAAAATCTCCAATTGACTTCTCAAAAGTTTTATTACAATTGGAAAAAGAAAAATTACTAGAAAACCAAATTCATCCCTTCAGCCTTTCACTAATCTTGATTTACCTGAGAACCTAGGGGAAAGGAAATGAGGAATAAAAATTCAGTAAAGAAATCTAATACATTAAAACACTCTAATGCAATGTTTTAGAATATGACAAAATATATTCAATAACACATGAAGGTAACTGAAGCAAGAAAAAAACTATTCTACTGATTAATATTTTTTAGGGAAAAGTGTATATTTTCTCAATGAGATAAGCCACCTTTCAAATTTGTTGCATTTATAAGTAAGACTTATTATGCTCTACTGTATATTGTTTCAAAATAAAATTTGGTGGAACATATGTATTCACTATTAATTGATAACACTGTGAGGATTAAAATGATAGATATTGGAATCAGATAAATCTTATATAAAAGAAATTCTTTCTAAAATGTTTACATTGTGGAGTAATATACATCTTTGGATAACATTTGGCTCCTTTTTTCCTTAGTTATTTGTAAAATAGGAATTATAGCATCCTCTGAGTTTTTAAAGTTTAAGGAGCTATTGCATGTGGATATATATATATATATATATATATATATATATATACATATCAAGTAAATAGTAGCTTATACCTAGGCCATGCTTTTATTTGTTTGTATGTGCATAAACCTGCCAGAAAATTCTGGCTTTCCTTACAAAGCTACTTCTGCTATTTATTATTTATTGTCCTTCTAAGTAAGCTTTTTAGTTTTTAGTTTACTAGTCCTTCTGACATACTTAAACTTTTGTTGCTGCAACAGTGAAATTTTACTCAGGAACAGACATCTTTACCCAAATACTGCTGAAAAGCCATCACAATTTACCCTTCTGCTTGTCTGTCCTAGAAAATGTAAAATACTGAAATGTGTTGATATCCATATCCATATCCCTATCTATATCTATATCCATCTGTATATAAATATGTGTGTGTGGCAATATTTTGCTTAGTGTGATTTTTCTCCTTTACACTAATAGAGGTAAGAAGAGTTTCCTAAAAAGTCCAGTGTTCTTACTTTGACTTCCAAGAAATAATTAGGCCTCAGTGATTCTTCATATAAAGTATCTACTCTAGTGAGTAAGCCTATAGAGCTTATTGAAAATATCTTAAGGGAGGCAGATCATTGCTCACAACAAAGAGAACTATTTAATTAATCCCCGATAGATATTTTTATTCTGCCCAAAGTCTCTGCTGCCACCATCCTGGGGCTCTTACTGTAAGTCTGACCAGTCTCCTTTAGTACGCAAAATCACTTCTTATGAAATATATAACACAGGGCCAGCCTCAGGCCAACTTTTATCCCCAGAGGAATTTTCAAAGCTTCTTTGTATCACAATTTGTCTTTCACTTCAAGAGAATTCAAGCACAAACTGCTAAGAAAATAAAATTTTCTTAACATGTTCCACTTTCTAAGTCCTAGTAATCTGTTCAGTAAGTCACATAAAACAAGTGGCAAGCTCTGTTGAAATTTTCAGTTTTAAAAGATGATAGACATAAAAAGATAATTATATTGTAATTTAGTTTTCTAAATGATGACTGTACATGCTACTGGGCTACCACAGCCAAGGAAGGCAAAAGATTAACTTCACATGAGGAAGCAAGGAAATGTGTTAGAATAGCTGCTTTCTGAATGATGAGTAGAAGATCTTTGAGTTACAACCGAAAAAGGGAATAATCCAATACAAATAACCATGGTTAGAATCTAGAACAGCATTGGAGGTCAGAGAATAAAATTCAGCAAAGAGAAGAGATTGCATTGTTATCAAAGCTATTGATGTTGTCATGGGGAGGAGGAATCACATCAGGCGGGGATCATAGAGAGGCAGGGACATCAGTTAAGAAAATCCTAAAATCATCTTGGTCATGGGTGGTAGTTTTCTAGCTTGAGACTTTGATAATAAAGATGGGAAAGATAACAGAAGTGTGATTGTAAATGTAAAAGTGAAGGTTTGTTGGTAAAGAAAATGGCAGAAGAAAACTGCGGATGAGGATTTGAGTTACATCAATTTCAGTGGGCTCAGGTATACTCAAATAGTAAAATATTTTTCCTGTGTCCAAGAGTGAAGAAAAACACCTTCACCAATGCAAGTGGGCATCATCCAATTGATTGGGCATAATCTGAAAAGAAAAAAAAAAAAAAAGTGCAGTAAAGGCAAATTTGATCACCAGTTGAGCTAAGACATCCGTCTCCATCCCTCAGACACCAGGGGTCCTGGTTCTTGGCCTTTGGACTCCCATTGGAATTGCCACCATCAGCTTTCATGGTTCTTTAGTTTGCAGATGGCACAGATCATGAGCCTTTTCAACCTCCATAATCACAAAGCCAATTTGATAAGGAATCTTCTTTTATTTGTATCCATATACACAGGGCCAGCCTCAGGCCAACTGTTATCCCCAGAGGATAAAAGTTAACAAGGGGACACAGATAAAGAGTGAAAGAAGATACTGCACTCAGTTTTGTATATATTGAGGTAAATGTTGACATTCAAAGGGAGGTGTCATATATACAGCCACATAAGGTATTAAACAGGAAGATTTGTTAAAATGTAAATGATATGATAATCACAGCTTGAATGATAAATTTATATAATGTATAAGGATGGGATTTACTAAAGCAATAACGATAAGGAGCAGTACTTCTCTTGGATATTATAGTCAAACTAGAGAGCTTTATGTACTTTTTATTTATTGATTTGAGAGAGAGAAAGGGAGAGAGGAGGGAAAGAGAAAGAGAGATTTTTGTTGTTCTGCCTGTTCATTCATTCATTGACCCTTATTTGTATGTACCTTAACTGGCATTGAACCTGCAAACTTGGCATATTAGGATGACACTCCAGCTAACCTGCATTGGTAGAGAATTATTTTTAATTTTCACAACCTATCCCTGAAGAATGATGTGTAACTCTTCTGAGGATCACCTATGTATTGGTAACTTTAAGTGCTAGGGTAAGAGCAGATGGAAAAACTTTGGTGATATTTAACAGAAATGGAATTCAAAAGCAAACTTTAATTACAAATGAAAAGTGTGACAAGCATTTTCTGAAATTATTGTCTACTTCAAAGAGTTCTCATATGGATGAAGTGAAATAATTTATGTAGAACACTGGGAACAATGCCTATATTTAAAATATTAAATATTACTTTAATTAACTAGAGAAACTATTAAAGGTTGGTATAAACATTGGTCAAACAAAAGGGTAAGAAGAGCCACAAAGGGGGATAGGGGAAGCTGTCTGGAAGCAGCTCAGGGGAGGGCATGGGAATTTGTCCACGTGAAGAAGAAGCCAGTAAAGGTCAGGTTAGTACAGAAGATAAGTGTTAACCACCCAGTACTGGGTGGCCCAAACAAGTTTCCCTGAATAATTCATTTGAAGGGAGGGCAATTTTCATTACCAAATTCTAGAGCTGTTACTTACTTTTTCTTAAATGACATCCTGAAGGCAACAGAGGTGACTGATTAACCTGGGAGAATAACTTAATTTTTGGTTGAATCCTTTTTGAATCCATAAGTGTGGTGGATCATAAATATTTCACTTAAAACAATGGACTCTAGAGTAAATGTCTTCCTTGGAATATCCTTTACCCATTGTGTTGAGTGAACTTGTAGTGAGTTTGTAGGTGACAGAGAATTACCCTAGAAGCTTCAGGTTCCTTCTGTTTAGGAGCACAGACAAGAAAACTTAATTTATTCAGAACCTTTCATTCTGTTCTTCTATTGTGATTTACAGTGAACCAATACCATAGCTCAGCTCACAGCGGGGCAGATGTCAAAGCAAGAAAAATAGGACTTAAGCACAGATTTAAATCTGTAACACAGCTATCACCAGGATTCAAAATAAATATGGACATCTAAATCTTGGAAGCTCAAAAATAAATAAATAAGTGCTCTAGAATCAAAAGACAATTGCAGAGAATCACTGTCATACTCAACTAAAAGTGAAAATAAAATTATCCAATTTCAGCTCTCAAATGCTGATTTTTTTTCAAATGTGATTTTATCCAGGGTAAATGTCATTTTGCCCTTATAAAAGTAATACATCCTGGGCAGAATATTTTTTATGAGTTTGCTCTTAGTTAAAGAACAGTGTAAAGGTGAAAATTTTTTTCTGAATAATGAGAAATCACATAGATTCCTCTAAGAATATTTTGTGATTCCTCTTAGCATTCGTGAAATAATAAAGCACTAAATTACACTTTAAAATTAATACCTTTATTCCATTTTGCATAAGTTATAATAATATTTTAATGAAATTATATTAAAAATTAACCACGTTGGCAAAACAGCAGTTTTTAAAACTCCTAGTTTTCTAGAGTTTAGAAGAGTAAGCTGTTCTGCTCTTCTTATCTCCAGATTATCATTCAAAAAAACCAGTACTGCATCTCCTTATTGAGAGTTGTAAGTTGTGGGGTGAAATACTAATGAATCTGATTCTTATCCAGTGTCTGTGCCACTTGGGGTACCATTCTAGAAAGTATTTTTTTTAAGATTTTATTTATTATTTCCAGAGAGTGAGGAAGGGAGAGGGCAGAGAGTGAGAGAGACATCAATGTATGGTTACCTGCCTCCAGTTACGGACCTGGCTGGAGACCTGGCTTGCAACCTGGTTATGTGCCCTGGCTGGGAAATCAAACCTGCGACCTTCGGGATTGCAGGCCGGGGCTTTAGCCACTGTGCTACCAGCCAGAGCCATACTAGAAGTCTTGAGCACCATTAAACAATGGTTTAAACCTTCAAAAGAAAAAAATACCATTTTAAAAGTTTAAATTGCAATCATAAACTTTTCTTCTTAGAGTGTTGTGGATTGTTTAGGTACTTAATCAATGTTTCCTTCCAGCCTTCTCTCCTCTCCTCAGCCACTAGACTTACACACAGATGCACACAGTCACTCAGTGAATGCTCATCAAGGCTGCTCCTGTATACAAAGTGCCTAACTCTTGCTTCAGAGAAAAAAGATTTCAACAGACCTATATTATAACATGAATACTTTATTAAGTGTTGGAAGTTAGTGGAAGCCCCTAAAAACACTTTTGCTGTTTGGAAGAAATGCCAGAAAATCTCAATCACTTCTCATATACAGAAGACTACTAGTAAATAAAAGATAAAATTCAGAAGATTCAATTGTCTTTTCCAACTAAAATTTATCATGCATGTTTCTAGATACTGGACAATCTTCTAGCTTTTAGATTTTTTACTAACCATCTTCAGTGAGAACTGAACAGAACACTTCTTCAAGTGGTTTGAACAGCTGATAATATCATTGCAGAACCAGGTCTTAACTTGTGTTTAATAAATTGTATTCTTCGGCATATAGTTTTTCTTTTGGCTCCTCCCTAATAAAATACACAGTATAGAGTCCATCAAGTGGAATATGTCATGAAACATTCCTATATATTACTGCCTAAATGGTGTTTGAAATTTATAGGCTCCAAAAAACCTTTGCTATCATTATTTAATAATAAGATAAAGCTAATCTTGAAGATAACATAAAATAGCATTGATTGTTGCATTGAATGAATGAATTTATGAATTCTAGACTAAACATTATAAACACTTAATCATTTATTAGCTTGGGCAAATGGTGAATTTTATTTGAAAAAGTCTTAGGTTCATGAAACAATAATATTGAATATAAATAAAAGTGAAAAATGATTAAATAGGTAAAATAAATGGGGAATTCATGTGCTCAAAATCTTATATGTCAAATTTTCCCCAAAGTTTAGCCTATCATTGTGAAGTTTCATGCAATACCCCATGAGAGTTCAGAAAATAAAGCAACTAGAGTGGATTTGTTTCCATGTTAATTTGTTATAAGTCTTTTCAGTTGTATTGGTAAGAGACATTACAGTATCACTAAATTAAAATAAATCTTCCATTTCTTAAACCATTGAAAAAATATTAAGTAGGGATTAATCAGAGAAAGAAAGCTAATCAAATAGACTAATTCTGAATACTCAAGAACACAAATGAAAGTTTATTTTAAATTTGAAACTTTATCAAATACCCTTTGTTGAAGTAATATAAGTAAACCTTAAACACATGGTACTAACAGATCACATTTGTGCCTAGTTACTCTCATGAAAGGATTTTAGCCATAATATTTGCATTTAGCCTTGCTAACAACTTTGCTTACATTTCTTGTCAGAGTTATTATACTGCCTTCTGCAAAGAAAGGCAATATCTGTATTCTCAACCTTTTAGAACATGATAAAGAAGTAAACATTTCTGCACAAAGCCTCTTTGAGCAGTTTAATTTACTTTTTGACAAAAGGAGAATGACACTGAGCACTCCACAAAGAACAAAAGCTGTTTTCACACCATGAAATGTCAATTAAACCATTACTAGAAATACTAGTAATAATACATTCAGAAAAATCTTATCCTATCTTTTCCTTTCAAACCAAGTGTGGCTTAATCAAATGACATCTTAAAATAAATTTTCATTTCTTAAGAAAAACATTTTAAAGCTTCTAGTTTAGAAGGAAATCAAATAACAAATCAATTAAAATTAAATCAGAAGTAAAGGTTAATCCTTTATCTCTCTGATGACTTTCTTTATTGTTATATATTATCATTTATTCATCTAATTTTAGAAAGGCATGAACATCTTTAAGATTTTTAATACTATCAAAAACCATGTATATATATATGCAGTTCATGAAATTACTGGGTAGTATAGTAAGGGTTGGAATGACCACAGAAATGTCCCATGACAGTATTAATTGCTAAATGGACAATTGCTAATGGCAAGAATAATATACTATTCATGTAACATATCTGAAGTAAATATTAATGAGTAGAAAATCTGTATATTATAAAGGCAAATTATAATTTTATATTTATGATGTCCTGCATTTTTAATAACGTACTTTCTCATGATATTATGTCAACCAGAATGCCATGAATTTCTAAGTGATGCCTACATCCCAGAAGACTTAGTGTTCTCATATCTAAGAAAGAGAAGTAGTGAAGGATGCCTCAGACTTTGACTTCAGCTCCACATTTTATACCTGACTATCTTATGCAATATTAGGGCAGAGAGGGTATGGGCTGTTAGGTTGATTCATGAAACAATGCACCTTTTTTTCTTCCTTCATAAACACGTACATAGGCCTACACAACAGCCTTAATGTTTAACATATTAAATACTTGGGATAGTCCATCCATACTGCCCTGTGTTTCTTTTAATTTACTTCAGTGACCAATGAAACAATGTCTCTCAAATTAGAAATAGTTCCTCTATGGTCACCTTTTTCCTTTGTTATTACCCCCATTCCACTCGATTGTCTTACTTTATTCAACATATCTGAACTGAGCTTATTGTCCTTCCCGTTCAAATTATTTCCTTTGATTTCTCTAATGCTATTAATGGCATTTACCAGGATTGGAAATTAGGAATCTGCTTTTCTGTGATTCCAGAATAAGCAGTAACCAAACCCTGCTTGTCCTGCCTGCATCACATTTTTATTTTTCTTATTTATTGATCTCCATGGCAACAATCATTTTAAGACCTCATAACTTCATGTAGTTTCTCAAAGTGCTCAGCAATTGAGCTAACCCATCTCATTCTCTAAAATTCATTGTACGCAGGATATCACCCTCTGAAGCACAACTCTGATTACAGCCCACCCTCCTGGAAATGTTTTAACTATTAGTCTACAGATGTCATTAAGATATTTATATTTTTAACATGGATCATGCAAAGTGATTGTTAATAGCATTGTCTTTTATATTGGTATTAATATATCCTTTATCACATTATTGTATTGTCACTTGTGTCATTTCCTCTTAAGCTATTGGTTGGTTTCTCTGGCCCTGGGACCTTCCAGGAGGAGCACATCAAGGCCAGCTGCTTCCTGTGTTCCACCCATGGCCACCCAGCATAAGCTACAAGTAATCTGCATATAGTTTGTAGTTATGCTGGGATTAGAGGTGCCCAGGAGAGGCCAAGCTGTGAGCCAAGTGGGCCTAGGGCCATTTAAAGAGAGGTTAGAGGGTGTGCTGAGGCCAGATGTTGCTTGTTTGAGAGAGGTTAGAAACATCTGAAGCATGAGCCAAGATAAGCCATTCTTACAGAAAAGCCGCTGGAAACAGCCTGGGTTAGGTCTGCAAGTAGGGAGGGGCAGCATCTCAGGGGACCACCAGAACTGGGAAAACAGTGATAGCCAGTTTGGTGGAGACTCAGAAATGGCACATGCGTTCTGGCTCTTCGGGGGAACCGCTCAAAAAAGGAACAATGGCCTTGGCCAGAGGTTTTGTCTGGGAGGAATCTGACCTTCCAGCCTTCCCCCTTGATGCCAGGCAATGCAGTTCCTCTATGTGTCTGGTGCCTTTTGAGCCACTGACCCAGTGCTGGAGCTCAGAACAAGACAGTCCAAGTAAGTCTGTGAATGGGCCCTTTAAAAGGACCGCCTGTGACCCCAGCAGCTCCCACTTCCCACGAAGACACAATCCCTGATGGTTTTTACAGCCAGAAGTTATGGAGACTTCTCATCCAGGTGCTGGAACCCTGGACTGAGTGACCTGGTGTGAAGCTGGGACCCCTTGCTCCTCAGGGAGAACCTCCACAATGGAGATATCCCTCCCCAACTTCATCGAACATATGTGGTTACAGGAGCAGACCCATCTGTGTGTCTGGCTCTCCTACCAGTCTGCACGTGGTTGCTTGATATCCTTAGTGTTGGACTTCAGTTCAGCGAGCTTTCAGGTAGCTCTCAGTGAAGATTGCTCTGTAGTTTAGTTGTAATTTTGATGTGGTTGTGGGAGGGTACGAGTACCTCATTTACCTATACCACTATCTTAACCAGAAGCTTGGAATGTCTTTTAAAACAACTTTCCATCTCTCCTGGGTAAGTGCACTGGCCTCCCAACTCCTAAATGCCTGCCCCACTCACAGTCTTGTCCCTTTCTTTAGTTTGTTTGCAACACAGTCACTTTTGATTGTGCTGGAAGGTAAACCAGATGACTTCATTCTTTGGCTCAAAACCCTCCTAAGACTATCTTTCACTCAGAGCAAAACCCAAGTTTTGCAAGAGATGACAATGCTAAACATTATGACCCTGCAGTCTCTCTACTTCACCTCCTACCCTCTCTCCCCAACTTGCTTTAACCTCAAACTCCTAGGATTTCCTTGTTCTATCTCTAGCAGAATGTCTCTTTCTCCTCCTTGTCCTCCCATAGTACTTAACTTGCAAGTCTCTAATGATACATTTCTCTTTATTATATTTAAATGTAATTATTTATGTCTCTCTCCTGAAAATCTGTAAGCTTTTGAATGAGGAAACAGTATATTTTCCTTGTATTTTTTCATTACCAATATTTACATGTTTAGACTTAGACAAGCATGTACCTGATGTAGCAATAAATGCATATTGACTCATAATAAATGAAGTTGGGGGCATTCAAGTCATTGTGGGCACAAAATGAAATTATATTAGGATTCAACTTAAATTGCTAATTAAAAATTTTATTACATATAATTATGTGTTTTTCCTGTAAGATTTATGTGAAATAAATAAATTCACCTCACTGGGCGTATTTTCCCAGTACTTTTTAGAGAAAGAGGAAGGAAGAGAGGGAGAAACGCTGATGTGAGAGAGAAACATTGATTGATTGCCTTCGGGTATGCACCCTGACTGGGATCAAACCAGCAACCTTGGTGTGTGCCTTGACCGGGACTCAAACCTGCAGTCTTTCCGTCTGAAGGATGATGCACCAATTAAGTGAGCCACACTGGTCAGGCCTGAAATAAGTAAGTTAAATACGCACAGGGCACTACAAGTGAGAGTAGACTTTAAACTAGCACAATTGTGCATATAACTGCAGTTTTTAATAATTTCCTGAGACTGTTGGGTTGAATATATATCCAGAAAACTACTAAAAATAACAACTTTTTCTCAGATCATTCTGCTCAGATCTCAGAGTCTGGGAATGTAATGAAAAGCTACTTAGATCAGTTCTACATATATGTTGTGAATAAGATGGCATGGATCAGAATACAAATACATTTGGGCTGGTTTTATTACTGAAATGCAGAGTTCAGTCTGTGCATCTCTACAAGTCATTAGTTTCCTTCAGAATATACCACACAATTCCTGCAAAGAAATATACTTCCAACTGAAAGGCTCATGCAGCCTTTATCATATCAGGTGAGAGCTCAATTATTTACTTGTGTGTAATTTTTAGCAAATTCATCCGTAGAAAATTTAATAAGACTTTTTCTGAAGTGTGGGAACATTCAGGAAAATTGACACTTTTGAAAGAGACACTTTGCAAAATAGTTTTTGTAGTTTTCTTTGATTTGTCTTAGTCAAGTTATCATTTCTTTATTGGACTCCAAGAGACTACATACAGAAAGAAATCTATCTCTAGCTTTTGTTCTAGCTTTCAGAGGTTTATCTTTTAAAAACAATAAGCACTTTAGAAAAGCTGAGAAAGTATTTTCTTTGGCATGTTTCTTGAAAATAACAACCCAAACCAACAAACTGTTTTAATGTGCTTTTTCCAATGGCGAGGAAAAAAAAAATCCCTGTCTCTCATCTTGTAATTTTAGTTCTTCCACAAATGTTAGTGAGAAGATAGGTATCAGATAACCTTGGTGTCTCAGTTCTGCAACCAACAGTTAGGGAACTGTGTTCTTGTAGTCAAATTTTCAAACTCTGTTAATGTGGTATGGTTTCCTGGGCCAATTATTTAAATTATAAAGCTTTGACTTCTCAGAGTTAAAAAAGCAATAATAACAATGATGGCACACCTATCAAAGTAATACTGTGTTAAGTAAAATAATGTATTTAATGGCTACCATAGTGCTTGGTATAAAATAAGTCATTGGTAACTTTGTTTTGTAATCTTGCTTTTTATTTTTCTTTTTTTTTATTTAATTTAATTGTTGTTGTATTACATCCATCCCCTTTTTCCTCCCCTCTGTCCCCTTCCCTGAAATCTTGTGTTTTTTATTTAATTTCTTACTTCAGCTTTTCTGTTTCTTTGTTGGTCAATTAAGGCTAATTTGTCCTCTACCTTCACAGGGAATATTTGGCAATGTCTGAAGACATTTTTGGTTGTAATAACTTGGAGAGAGGTTCTGCTAGCATCTAGCGAGTGTTAAAATCTTAAACAATGTATAGGAAAGGCTCCCAAATTAATTTTCTGGCCCAAAAAGTCACTGTGTCATGGTCCAACTTGTCAGTTTGCCAAAGTGGAGAAACCTGCCTTGTCTATGTTCTTTCCCTTCATTTACCTACTTACCTCATTCTTACTCCTCTATTGTCATCTGCTTTCTCCTCTTCTCTGTTATTGTTATTTTGTCTCCACTAAGTCCTGAATTTTATTTTAATTTTATATCTTCAGAATGTTTATATGGAAAGCAACCCATGTCACTCTCACACTGGCATTGAGAGAAGCAGTCTCCCATGGGCCCTACCCATCAGTGAACTTCCTAGTTTAAGTGTCGTAGATGGCCAGGATTACCCTCCCCAGATACTTAGCTGTTTCTGTAGCTCATCACTCAAGTAACTACTTGAATTGAAGTTACCAGAGCAAGTCTACTATGCAATTGTTTGCTCCTCCAGAAGGGGCTAAGACTGGCTTGTTTGCTACCTGCTGCTGGAAGTGCTGGACCCTTGGCCCTTGGTCCCTTAGTTGTGGCATATCAGGGGCATACCCTCTGTGTGAGTCCTTGGTGTTACCTTGTGGGATTCAGGGGGAAGGCAACTTGGCATGAACATATTGGTGCTCCTATTGTATGTTTAACTGTGGGTAAGGAGCTATCTTGCTCTGTCCACCGAGTCACCTTAAGTAGTTTCAATAACTAGGGAGTCTGTTGATGGTTGACTCCTTGTGCATTGTGTATGATTTCCCCCCTGCAACACAACCTGAGAGTTCATGCAATTTAGAGGACACTGTAGCATTCAGTTTGTAAGGTTCTTCCTTGGTTTTTGCTCCTATTCCAATACTGCAGTAATTGAGCCTAACAGGTTTATGTCACTGGATATCAACATGCTCTCTCCACCACTTCAGGAGGGATTACCTTGTTTTTATCCTAGTTCTCGTTTAACCCTCTATCGAAATATTCTTAAACTTTCTATTTGATAGTATGTGTGTGTTGAATGAAAATGATTCTTTCAATATATGTATAGTTGGGTTTTTACTCTGCTAGACTGCAAATTCCTTAAAATCTGAGTCTTATTAACCTTTGGATTTGTGTCCCATAAACTTAGAAAGTACCACAAACATAGTAGGCTCTCTGTATTTAGTAAAACTGAGACTATATATAGTTCTTAGCATGATTTTGTCATATAGTTTTTATATATAGTTTTGGCATTAAAACTTATTTTATAAATGTTATTTTGAAGTTATCTCAATATTATATGCTTCCATTAGGGCTTACCATTATTTAGGCTGAAGATCCTAACCTCAATCTCTGTGTCAGTAGAGCTCTTAAATAGTTCATCTGTTAACCAATCTTCAGAAAAAGAACATGGTCCCCCAAAGATGATTGAACTTGACACTCAAATCATTTGAAGAAAACCACACTCAAGTAGTTAGATTTTTCAAGTATGTTTGGGGGGGAGGCTATTTAGTATTTAGTTTACTTGTCTCCTTTATTTCCCAATTTTCATATTTCTCTCACTTTTATTTTAGTGCATAGCTGTAGGGAAAGTATTTTATATTTTAAATTTTAAATCAAAGTTTTATAGCTAACTTGAATATTTAACTGCTTTAGCAGGAACAATTATATTGTGCCATAAACTGAAAGAAAAAAGTTCCCACGTAGATTGATAATAGGTTTATTAAGTCTTGCTTGATATTGAAATTCTTCATTTTCTTGTTCTCAATATAACAGGAATAAACGAAGCATGGCTCAACCTCATTTTGGTATTGATGCCATTCCCCAGGGTGTTCATACATAAATTTTCTTCAAGAATAAATGTTTTACATTGTCCAGAGGAGAAATTTTTAAGTCAGTATAGATTTTTTACCTTCGTAGGGAAAATTCTTGGGCAGTTATACTAAATGTCCCTTTTATCACAACTGCACACTAAGCACAGTTCCTCTGCTATAATAGGTCGCAGTTTAAATCAATGTAATTTTTAAGCTTATAGCTAATTCTGAATCAGCAAACATAAAATATATGTTTAAAATAATGTTCCTTTTGAAAACAAACATTTTTTCAGTTTTTATGAGCACTGTATATAACATAATAAATGGAAAATAAATCTGCCTTGCATATTTTCCAAGGACTCTTTAAGGTCCATAAATATCTTGCAGCTTATGACAGGTCAAAAAAAAAACCTTTTCAAATCTATCTTCACATATTCTACAAATAATGTGCTTGCCATTAATAATAAATACAGCGAATAGATAATATTTAATTTAAGCATGACAAACAAGCAAACAGAATAGGGAAGTAAATTTGTAAATGCTGTTTCTTTGGTTTTAGAACATAATTACTATATACATACATACACATGCATATATGTATATATATGTGTATGTATATTAGAGAGGTAAAACTGGTATATATTATTACATATATTTCACCTGAACAACATAATAATTTGGCACAAAGCAATCCTTACCAGAAGTCTAGTTGCCCTCCATCACCATACAGTTGACCCCTTGCATCCATTTCACCCCAAAACCCTCCCTCTCTGATAATCACTAATCTGTTCTCTGTAACTATGAGCTTGTTTCTGTTTTGTTTTGTTGTTAATTTCTTTTGTTTTATAGATTCTACATATTAAATCATGTAGTGTTTGTGGATTTTTTATTTTTATTTTTCCATTTGATTTACTTCACTTTGCACAATACCTTTAACTTCCATCTATGTTGTTGCAAATGGCAAGATTTCAGTCTTTTTTTCATGTGTGCATGCGTGCGTGTGTATCTCACACCTTTTTCCATTCACCCATCAATGAAAATGCTATATTTAATCTCTTTTAAATGTTCTAAAATTGCATTATATGGGACTATTTCTTAATTTTGAATGCCTTATCGAACTTATAACTATCTGGAGAAACATCCTTTTTTGTTCTTTCTGATATGTGTATTAATTAAACTTCTAGTTAAATTTCTTAACCTTCAGATGACTATGTCTATAACTTCATATCACAGGCAGCCTAATACCTAATATTACATTGGAGAGACATGGTTTACCAACATTTTAAAGTCATACACTTTTTATTCACTCTGCTATTTGGGTTCCAAATGAATGTCATTGCTGTATTTATTCAACTTTGATTTTGAGACCATTTAATTTACTATGTGTGCTCTGCCATATCTAACACATTGTGGGATAAATAGACTCTAATCAGCTGGAATCTGCCGGTGTACAAATGACTTCCCCGGGAAAAGTTAGCACAAGGGCCTGCACTCTCTCTTACTGGTCACTAGAGTGCAATTTAGCAAATTGCCCTTGCAGTGGGCTCAATGATATCCCAGTGCTCTGAATAAGTTAATTGCAGATTCTGAGGTGCCCAACTTACTCTCATGACAGAACTAAAAACATTATTCTCCTGACCAAACTGAAAACAGGAATCTGTCTATTCAATTTGCCTCTTAGCACTGACTTGATATATTAAGTGCTCTGAACTTCTTAAAACTTCTATGCAAATGAGCAGGGTTTCAAAGCTTCACTTGCCCTTTAGTTCTTTGAGTATCTTGCCCCTCCAGGGACAGGAGATAAAATAGTTCCTTTGCTTGTCTCAACCTTTGGGGAATCTGTGTTTCAGCTTTTGGCAAAGAATTCCCCTTATCTTCATGAGAGAAAAAGCTGTGTCAGGTTTGGGAAAGTTATCACTGTATATCTATATTTTAAGGTTGAAATGAGAATGCTGTACAATGCCTTGATTTTTCTCAACTTTTGGGGACTGTTTTAAGTACTTCAATAAAATAAACTAATGAAGCTTAATTATTCTTAGGGGTGGAGGAAGTCCATATACTCTGTACCTTTTTATAATACATTTTAACCAATAGGCTATGCAATTGAAGACCGAGACTCTTCAGTTAACTGCTATGAAAGATGAATTTTGGAAAGGGAGAAGGTCAAGTGAGAAGGGAACAGATCAGGTTTAATGCTCTCTTTCCTGAATGGCATCTTGGCTTTTCAGCAATGATAATTAACATTTTCTTTTTTAACGTAAAGTAATTTTTTCATCATTAGACAATGTTCCGACTATATAACCAAGCTGAATAATATGATATGGAGATGTTGAAATGCCTGAGGAAAGACATGTGCAGGCTTTTTGTACCATTGAATTGGGGAAAGGAAGTTCTCTCTGACACAGGAATGCTTGACTGTCCCTAAAACAGCAGCAGCTGGTGGGCGTGGGAGCGCCCCCAAACCTTTATGAAGAGTATTGCCTTTGAGAGAACACGGCTACTTTATGAGGAGTCTTAAGTAAATATAAATTTCTTTATAAATTTTAAAGAAAATATAATACGCCTTAATTTGCAGGATCATCACTGTTTGCATTGATATTTGCTGTGCCACTGGGATATAAAAATGGTTAGCTAGAAGCACAGCTGAAAAATAGCAAAGATTGTCTATCTACCAAAGCATATGGAATTCTGAAAGTGTGTAAATCAAAACAGCTTTAAAAATAACTGTCCTCCATCCCTCCCTATATTCAGAAATTATATTCAATATACACATATATGTTCATATATATAGTCCTATGTGGGTCTATGTGTAAAGGTACATACGTTATTGAAGCATGAAAATTGGAAAGCAATTGCACCACATAGCAATTATCCATACTTTGCAAAAATTTTATAGCTAAAGACAATAAGATGCTTATGATTTTTCAGAATACAGGGTGTCCGTGATCAATTGGCAATAACTTTGCATCTCCTTATTTCATGTGCTTCTTATTAATTTTGAAAACCATGTTTCTAAGGTTATGATTTAACATCATTGTTTCACATATAAAGTATTAAATTCTGAGAGCAACCTTCATGACAAATAAATACAATGTTAGAGCAACTCTGAACTGCATTCAGGGAGAACTGCTAAGGAAATTGTGGACTTCAATAACATCGCTTTACCTACAGTTGACAATATGAAGAAGGTGTATGATGCTGATCCTGATGTCACCACACCAACAAGGAAAATGTATAAAGTACACAAGAACCGCACAAGTCCAGATATTGTACACAGAATCCAGGATATCATCAATGAAGATCCAGGATATTTACCTTGATGTTTTGAGAGAAGTAGTTGTACAGTGGATGAAGCAAGTCACAAATGGACATCATTTTATCCTCCAACAAGATGGTGCACAAGAATATAATGCCAAAAAGGTGCAAGAATTTCTCAGTGTCAATGTTCCTGAATTCTGGTCAAAGAAAATCTGGCTCCCTAGTTCGCCAGATGCAAATCCTTTAAACTATTATGGATGCAGCATCTGTGAGAGAGAAGTTAATAAACAACCTCATTCCAATAAAGAGGCTGTTAAAGCCAAGATTGAAAACATGATGATGTCCATGGATAAAGAAAAGTTAATTAAAGCGTACTCAATATTGCGAAGTCGAATCAAGTCTATTATTGCATCAAATGGAGACTTTTTTGAACAATTAAAAACATAATGACTATGTTTATGTATTTACATGTAAGAATAAATTTATTTCAAAATATAACACTTTTATGGTATGTTTATTTTACTAAAATTTTGCCAATTGATTGAATATGCTGTGTATTGTTAATTCTTTTTTACTTTTTAATTATGCACTCCTTTAAAAACCAAGTTTTTAATATTCTGAGATACATATACAAATACATATATGAATATGGAGAGAGAAAGAGGGAGTTGTTGCATTTTGGAAAGAGCAAGACCTGTCACTGCATTTTCTGCTGCCTGTCAAGAACTACATTTTCTTCTGTAGGAGCAGTGTTTATAAATCACTCACTTTCTAAGCAAGCACTTAACAGACATCATATCTCAAAACATCACAATATCCCTGTGAGGGTAAAAGGAGCAAATAGCATTCTTCTCAGAGATCAGAATCTGAGGCCTTTGGTTGAGTAACTGAAACACAGTGATGCCTATCTCAAATCACAGAGTGAACTTAGATCATCAATCATAACCAGGGATGGTATTCTAACTACCGTGGTTGCAGCTGGTTTCTCGGTGCATTTGAATGTCCTTTACTTTTTCTGAGGGGGAATAGGAGATAGAACATTAATAATAAAAATAGGTACACATTTCTTCCAGCAGTATCCTCACACGTTAATGTGAATATCATTCACATGCTCGAATTCCCCAGTTAGATTTAAGCAACTCATAGTCTAAACAAAAAAAAAAATAATGCTCACCATATTTCTGCCTGGTTTTTATTTTTCAAAAGCCCTTTTCTTTCTACCTGAGTCAACTGTGAAAAGCAAGGTGACAAATAATTTTTTCTTTTGTTCGGTGAACCTTAATATATATCTGTAATCATGTGCAGTTTTTTTTTTTTTTTTTTTCTTCTGGAACATTATGACATTTCCATGTGATTTGTTTTCTGGGTAAAAGGACTCTTTTATTATGAAAAGGGTTAGTACCAGGGTTAGCAATATTAATGTATAATGTCATACGCAGTTGTTTGGAGGCTTCTTTACAGCTGTCTCGAGTGTTTATTGTTGGCTATGAATTAATCTGCTGTTCTAATATGACATGTTCAGTAAAATGGCATGGATCACTGGCTAGTTCAAGGTCCCTGCTATAACAATATGAGGTAAATGAAAAATAATTCTTCCCAGTTAAAAATATTCCTAAACTTTGTCCATATCAAAATAAATTGAATATTGACTAAAATTCCTCTTATCTACATGATATAATGATATTTAATATTTGTACAGTCTGATTGCCAATGAGCCCTCTCACACTGGGAAGAATATCATCTTATTGAGTTTCATAAAATTATGGTTTCTAGAGGAAAACTTTCATGTGGAACTTTCTAGTAAGGCTATAAAAGTTAAAATTTTATATCTTTTCCAGAGTGCCAATAGTTTGATGAGAATGCATGTAAGAATACAAACTTGTTTCTGTTAATATTTATCACTTTCATAAATTTGGGGTATATGTGGGGTTTGACATATCTTGAACAAAGGCACAGTTTGTTAAACATTAAAATTAGTTAAACCCTTTTTTAAAATTTAACTGTGAGGAGTTTAAAAAAAAATAAACAGAAATAAGAATTCAATGTGGAATAAACAGACTGAGTTTCACTGCTGAAAGAGAAACTCAGCTTTCTTTTTTTTAACATTAAACTTTTGCATAAGATTTCATTGGAAAAAAACATGTGAATATGAGGAACAACAGAGATAAGTGGAGCTTCATTAGTCAGTGATTTAGGCTGCTTTACTCTTTCTGAAGCATACTGAGTAACCTGGATAAAAGGCAGAAACTTGTGTGGGAATCTCCACATTTATACTCGGGACTAAACATACCTTTTTCTAACATTATTAGGAAAACTGAATGAGAAAATTTTGAGAAGACTTCATAAAAGTTGACTCTTGATTCTTTAATGTTTTGTTGTATATGCATTACTGCTTCTTAATAAACTCTGATTGTGGCATAGCATCATTTACATGGATTCTGAGATGCAGAAATTTGAATTTTTATAATTATCAAAGTAAGATTAGTTCAGGTGTTATACTCATACTCTTAGAGCATTTGACTATGTAGATGCTTAAGCAAGTTTCCCTTTCTAAAGCTCTGTTTCCCTGTGTGTGATGTAAGAAATATCATAATAGTAACCTCAGGGATAGTTTTTGTATGAAATGAGATAATGCTCCTAAGTAGTTGCATAGTGCCTGGCACAGCAAATTATTATATGATGAATAAATATATATGACTTTTCTTACTACTATTATTATTTACATTCTTTGCCAACCTGTCAGTAAATTTATTCCATATATTAATGTTTTGTGTAAAATCACCAAATACTTTAAGCAGAGAAAAAACAAAAACATGACTTTGAAAGGACCCAATCTTACTTAAAAAATGTTTTATAACAAACTCATTTGAGTCATTATGATCTCAGGAGAAGTGTATGATATGTTTCCACTGAAATTTTACTGAAATCTTAATGCAACCATTATGGTTCTTCCATTGAAATCATAATTGTATGTTCCGAAGCTATCGTGGTGTATCGTGTCAATGCATACTAAGGGAGTTCTCGGGCACAGACCATTGACATGATAGACTATAATGACTCTTTCAGAGCTGCTATGGTCCACTGTGCCAATGCATACTGAGGGAGCTTTTAAGGCACTGATCCGAGCCTGCAGAGTACTTCTCCACTGTGGGGAGGTAATAATAGTCTTATGAATATTTTGATGAAAAGCTGATGGTTTAATTTCATTCATTTCTTAATAAACTTCATAGTGATACAGTGATTAGTGTGCATCACGCTAATGTAAAGTTCAGGTTTTATCCAGAATGCATAACAGTTGTCATTTTCCCATGATGCAAGACATCTCACTTTATTTAGTGAGCAGTTGTCTGTATCAAGGACAAGAGCACCTTGTAGGGTTCATTGGTATCATGTTTCATTATAGCCACCCAACCTAGTCACCCGGGATCATGTCAACCACTAACAAAAGCTATACAAAGTACTTCCTAAACAACATATATCTGCTTGCAAAGTATTACTGGGAATTCTGGAGTACAAAAAAAATGTAAAGTATTTTTCTAAATTCATTTCAAACTAAAGAAGAAATATTCATATCCATTTTCAGAAAACAGTAAAATGTTCATTTTGAGGAACAAAATCCAGTCATTTTACAAAGTCTTAATGATCTATCCATAACCATACAAATCATTTTTCTTCACTGTGAAAAAAGCTAAGCATTGGACTTCATAGGCGAGCACTTCTGTTGTCCTGACTTTTAAATTTGCTTACTGAAACACAAGCTATAGCTACCTTAAATGTTTTCTAATTAACTAAAATTATTAAACAGTTAGGGATCCAATTTATAAGACTGAAGGTCCAATAAAAGTTATAAAATTAGAAAACACTTTGCAGAGTTGTAGTCCTTCACTCTTTTCAAGGCTGGACCTTGTCCAAACTTAACATTGCCCTTTTCCATCAATACACATTTATTTCACATCCTTCTCTTTACATTACTTTTCCATGTATATGGACAATTTGCTTTACCTATTTTTGCCCTCAGCAAAATGTTAGATTATTCTTTTGAAAGTGTTAACTTATAACTGTGGTTTCCTATATATGACTTAATTTCATTAATAGCCCCTCAAGGAATAATGTACTACCATATAGAAATAAAGTCTAATACTTCAAATCATTAAAAAATCCAATGAAATTAAAATGAATTAATTATTTGTGAAGAACAATTTTAGTGTAACCCATGTCACATAATTAGTTTTATTTTTATTTGGCAGTCTATCCATCACTAGCTTTACTAGTGGCCTAGAAGCAGTAGGAATGACTCAAGACAGATTAATAATAATAAAATAGCTCTAATGGCTCAAGCAGATATACCAGTTGTGTTCTATCTGCCCAACCAGATTTATTCTCCCCTTTTTCTAATCTGCTCTGTGTCACAGTGCACTTTCTTCGGGGTTGGTCTCCAGTTGGTTGCAGTCAATGGGAAGCATAAGCCAGAAGTAAGAGTGAGTGAGAAAGCAATCAACTATTCCTTCCCAGGTTCCTTTCTGCTTTGATCAGCCTGGCTGTGCCTGAGTGTCAGTTCTCAGGCTACAGCAACAACATAAGCCAATGGATGGAAATGGTTTCCTGCAATTGTATAGTCCCTGTTCCTCTTAACACATATTGCTGATTCTTTTACACTGGGATACACACATGGAAATGGTGCCACCACTTGCCATTTTCAGTTAATCCTTTCAGTAAAATTATCTTTTCTATTGAGATTGCTATTGATTTAATAAATGGCACTAAGGTGAGTCCCAAGGATTAAACTATCATGATCACTTTCTAGTATTGGTTACACCCACCAGGGATATAACATTTTTTGTGGCATTTATGCCTCATGATCATAAACTGACTATAATAATTTGCTTTGTTGGTCCATCTAAACCTATACTCAAAAGTGTCCTGGGTCAATAAGGTTAAGACTCAAGAACATCTTTGACAGACTACGTAAGATTAAATACAAACACTTTGAAGTAGGAAATGGGTGCTGGGCATCCCATCATAATTTTATTAGGATCCATCATTTAGTCACTGCCTATGCATGCCAACTTCCACATTCCTTTCACCAGGGCACTGAGAAATACATTGCTGAGAGAAGTATCAACATCCTTTAGAAAATTCTGACTTGGCTGCACTCTGACTTGTTGGAGATAATGATGGGATATGTAGGCACAGAACTGTGTTTCATGATTTCAATCATTCACTCTCTGAGACAGAGAGGTAAGGAAATAGCACCTACTCATCAAAGGCAGGAGCAACTGCCCAATAAGCCACAGGGATCCATTGGCATTCAGAGTTTTTGACATCCCATGATGTTTAACAGTGATTCATTAATATCAGGGTCCTTATGACTAAAACAGCTGGGCAACCTACTGAGATGCCCCCACCAGATTCCATTTACCTGACCTGTATCACATCTTCTGGGCATATTAGAGGCTAACAATTAGCAAATGCTTCTTCTCAATAGAAGAAACTGAAGTTGCATTTGTTCTCTGGGGAACACTGACCTCTTTATCCTTTGAGTGCTATGTTTAGAGGTGCCATGCCGCAGAGTTACAAAAGCCCAGCCCCCTTGACAACAGTGAGATGGATTCCATGGGGCAAACTCTGGTACAAAGTTGCCAAAAGGATCAGCCTAACGGTGGATGCAAGCTGAGATCCTTCATGGCATAATTTTTTCCCCACATTATCCTGCATGATTTATTCCTTTCCTCTAAAGAACACTCAATTCAATGCATGCTCTTGAACCTCTATCTCAGGTTCTTCTTCTAGAGGATTTCCCTTGAAACAGTTTGTTTACTGGTACAAGTGTAAAGAGCATCTTGCCTCTTACACAGCAAAGATTAGTCTTAGTTCCAACCAATGAAGGCAACTGGAAGCAGTTCACCTTCATCTTGTAGGAGGAGAAGTACACCATATCTTTACTGTAAGACCTCCTAATAGAATTCAAGGTGACCTTTGACAGCCAAGTAAAGAATAACTTTGATACTGACCAAGAGACTCATTTTTTTTAGTACCTATGTCATGCTACTTTTTTTATTGTTGTTGTAATACAATAGTTTCATTTTCTCCCCATTGCTTTCCTCTACCATACCCTCCCTGCCCCATCTTCCACAGTCAATCCCCACCTCATTGTCCATGTCGATGTGTCCATGGGTCTTTCACATTGGCTCCTCCACCAATCCCTTATCCCTCTTTCCCCCTTCTTCCCCCTAGTTACTGTCATTCTGCCCCATTTTTTATATATGTCTTTGGTTTCATTCTGCTCATTTATTAGTCTCCTATATTAAGTGAGATCATAAGGTATTTGTCTTTTGCTGCCTTTCTTATTTCACTAAGTGTGATACCCTCCAGTTCCATCCATTCTATACTCATTTTTTGATGGAAGAAATACAGCAACCAGCTCATGTTCATAGATTTCACTAATCTGGTGATATTTGTGTTAAAGTGGTCCACTTTGATATAATGGCAAAATGGCTACCAAATGCCTGGTTAGGTGCCAACCAGGGGACAGCATCTTATAAAACAAGGGTGCTGTCCTACAAATTCAGAATAAACTTTAAATTAAATCCACATATGATAGTATGTCTTTCAGAGTCAGAGAACAGTAGTCTGGAAAGCAAGAAGTTTTCTGTCCTGTCTCTGTGTTGCCTTCTCCCTCCCTTCTTCCCTCCCTCATCCTCTCTTTCTTTTTCTCTCTCTCTTTTTCTGTCACACACATTCACATATACACAGTGTGCTTATGCCATTTACAGAGGTTTTACTTTTTTTAGTTTGCATTTCTACAACCTTAGGCATAACATATTTGATGATTCTAGAGAAAAAAGTTTACATGAAAAAGTATAGTCATTCTTCCTGTAATTTGGAAGCTGAGACCAGCCCAGGTTATTTTGGGCTTCTATACCACATCTCTGCAAGCAGAGAAGAGGACTTTTGATTTGGCACAAGTGAGCAATCCGAGTTATAAAAGGAGAATCAAATGGGTGTTATATAATGGGTAAAAGAAGCCCATGTTTTGAAACAAGAAAACCCACTCATATACATATTGGCAATCCACATTCAATAATGACCCAAAGTTAAACTGCAACAACCCACTGAGAATAGGATCATTAAGATCTTGCATCTTACAGAAATGATGAATTGGGCCATTCTACGTAAACAGCCTTGACCACTTGAAGTGTTGGCCAAGGTTAAGGGGGACATAGAATAGATTATGTAAGGAGAAGGCAGCAGGTATTTATTTGGACTTCATGATGTGCTACAGTAGGTATTGTTGCTATATTAAGTATTTGTTTCTTTTTGTCCTTTCTCTGTCTTCATATATGAAAAGTACTTGATGTGGTTCATGTTACAGTTTATCTTCTAGATGGCAGTACAACTGTAATGATGCTATCCTATGGTGAAGTCAACAGAGAGGCCCTTTCAAGGGATGCAGTATATTTAGCTAAATAAGGGACAGAAATGGATGCTGAATGACAAAAGGAATAGAATGTTCTGGTTATTTCCTCCTCCTCTTCCTCATTTAGTTTCTACTCCTCTGTGCTCTGAGCTCCAGGCATCTGCCTCCTAAGAATCAGGGTCCTTTGTCTTTCTTGGGTTCAACCAATACAAGTGCTGGTAGAAAGTAATAGATACTAGCATTTGTAACAACATGGATGGATCTTGAGAATATTATGCTAAATGAAGTAAGTCAGTCAGGAAAAGCTAAGAACCATTACAATTTTACTTCTGTGCTGGATATAAAACTGAAACTCATAGATTTAGACAGAAAATAGTTTGGAGGTTACCAGGGAAGAGGGGAAGGGTTGTAAAGAGTAAAGGGGCCAATTATAAGGTGACAGGAGATGATTTGACTTTTGGGTGGTGGGCAGACAAGGCACTATGCATGATAATAGAAATATACACCCATATAATCTTATTAACCAATGTCACCTCATTACATTTAATACAATTTAAAATAAAGTAAAATGTGGAAAAGAAATAAAGTAGTAGAGAGCACTGTCCTCATCCATAGCTCCAGCTCTTGCCAGGCACTGGTGTTAGTTCTTCTTTCCCTCTTCAAGCCAAGTTTCAGTCATGACTCCTTACTGCTGCTGCTCTGTGAGTATCCCATAGTCCTTATTGGATCCCTGAACTTTGCACACACACCTTTGAATAGAGTCTCCGTTAACTTCCCTTCAGGTAAATATACCTGGGATGATTTTTTTTTCTTATTGGGATTGCAATAAATATGACATACTGGCCATTGATGAGATAGGCACATTTTCAAATCCATTAATTACATGCCTATTCTTCATAATTTAATAAGTTAAGAACTACTCTTCTTCCATTTTTACCAATGATGTGCCACAGAGAGAAAGTTTCTTGCCCAATATATTGGCCAAGATATGGATAGCTGCAGCCAAGACTAGAATAAGACAATGTGATTCAAGTCCATGATTTAGGTGGTTAAAAAATATTTTTGGGGTATACAGCTTTTGTGTAGATTGAGTGCCCTTTAGAAATGGAAAGTCTATTTGTAGAATAAAAATAAGTAAAGAAACAAATTTATCTGAACTAAAGCTCTTTCTACCAGGAAGTATAGACACAGAGAAACCTGCAGATTATGCAAAATATAAGTACCTTAGCATACAGGTTTTGCATCCTACACTGTAATCTGAGAATGTTGATTAACTAAATTGTTCTCAGGTAACTTTTTATGCACTCAAACTTTAAGAGAGCATTCAACATTGCTGTAAGACATACTCTTCTAAAAAATTACTTTTATTCTAAATTTAGTGATACTTTTCTTCATTCTTTCCTTCAGCTTCTCTGGCTGTTCTAATATTCCTAAACCATCTCTCAATTTCACATAATAATTTAAATTTTTGGAGCTCATGGCTTTCTGGTGGAGCTACTGCTGTTCTTTCTTTTCTCTCTTCACTTGTCCTCTCTCCCCTCTTATGTAATTTCAACTTTATGTTTTATATTAATTTCTCTTGAAAAATATGTTTGCTTATAGGTTTATTCATCAAAGTAAACAGGTAGCAGGAATATATTTGGTGGATTTAGTCTAGATGTAGTCCGATTACTTGACTTTGTATATTCATAAGGTGAACTTGTATAAACAAGATTGAGTGAGAAGAACATCATCAATGAAAAGAATACTATTTAAAAAACAAAACAAAACATTAGAGCTAGGAGTTCAGATCACAGAGATCTGCAATCTATTAGACATACACCTATAATACACAACATTTTTCCCTCATCTGTAAAACACTATTTATGGGTTAACCCCACATGGTTAACATCTATTCATGTTTCTGAATTTCTGCTTTCCTACTAACCAAATTAATAATAAAAATCAGCTTTTGGTATTAATCAGTATCCTAAGAAAAAAGTGTCACATGTTAAATAAGTTTAACACTATTATTCATATAGTTATACGGAACAAATTAATATTTAGTAAAATTTTAAGTTAGTAAACTCATAGCCAAAAAAAATGTTTACAGGGAGAAAAAAAAATGTGTTATAAGAAGTATGTTATAAATTTAAAGAACCATACTTTTTATGCAAAAAACTTATTGCACATAATACTATGGGGCTGGCTAAATACAACTTGAACTAGAAAATTTTAAGAAGAATTAGTCACCATCTGAATAGTCCTTTAAATATATAGATTATCTGACATAATAGTCTCTTTGTTCTCAAAGTAAATACAAAAAGAAGCAGAAAATTAGTCTCTGGATAATGATGAAAGGCATAAAACAAAATTGTTGTTTCACTTAAATATGAAAAAAAATGATGTCATTCAAGAGATTATTTTTATGGCATGAACAAAAACTCTTTTAAAATCATCTGAAATGACTATCTATGTAGGGATGGTGAGAGAAAGAAGCTATTTCAGAGAAAATGAATGAGTCACAATAATGCATCTTGTCTTATTGTAGCATTGAAAATGGACTGCTCAAGCTAATTATTTTTTTTTAATTTAATTTTATTGTTGTTGCATTACATCAATCAAGTTCATTCTTGATTGAAGCTATGGTATCTCACAAGCATCTTTGAAGCTGAAACTCTACTAAATATTAGTTCACACTCAACATTTCTGATACATTGCACATAAATGAATCTAGTGAAAAAGGTTGCATACTCTTTCTAAGATTTTAATGTTTTGAGATACAATGTAAAGATTATAGTATGAATAATTCTTTTTAAAAAAACTGAATAATAAATAATTCAAGATAATGCCAGAATGGGACTAAGAATTGGGCAAGAAGAGAAGGTAGAATAGGAACATTCCTTCTACTTCAAATTATCTTTTCTTAATCATTCCACTAATTTCTTTGTTGTCTTCTTTTTCTAGTCTCACCTTTATTATCATTTCTCATTATTTCTCTTTCTTTTTCACTTCTTCCCTTAGAAATTTCCTCTCCTCTATTTTCCTTCCTAATTTTTTGAGTTATCTCTTTTTGCCTCATTTCCTTTTCAATTCTCAATATTTATTTTGATTATGCTTCAAAAAAAAGGAAAAGCTAAAGCTAAGTTTAATGATTATAATTGTGAAATATATACTTATTGGCAACTTTTGGTCATATACATTAATGTTACCATATGGTTCAAATGTTATAGATATTTAGTAAATTAAAGTGAAATCATTTGGAGACTTTTTTACATAAGACTTATCTTTTAAATATTGATTTGTTGGACTGGTCAAAGAATAGGATTGAGGTTATGATGAGTGAGATCTGCCAAGGATCAAGCTGTCCTGCTTTTCACTGCTGCCCTGCCTGAGCAAATTGGCAGCTCACAAGTGCTTTGGTTGATAATGTGTTGAAAAGCGTTCTGCTGCTTTGTGTGGCCAGAGTTACTCTTGCCAGCTGCTCAGTGCAGCCATGAAGCTGTGGGGGCAAAAAGAGGCTTCCCTGGAGCAGGAGATTCTGAATGCTTTCCCGTGCATATGGAAGGGTATGTTGCTATTTATCACTCTAAGAAATAAAGAAGAGACTGCTTCCAGTGAACTTCCTATCACTGCCTGGAAGGAGAAAAACATTCAGATTCATATCAGGATGTAGGACATGTCCCAGTGGGCCCTATTCTACTAAAAAATTAGACTTACGATGTTTAATAAGAGAAGGCTAAAAATGAAAAGGGAATTTCAAAGATATAGGCTAAGAGAGATTTATTGTGTGTGCATAAAAAAAGTCTAAGGATGAATCCTAACCTATTTGTACCAATATTAGTATAGATTTATGACCCAATTTTATGTATGTAAAAGGAATACTTTATTTTTTTTCCCTATGAACCAATGAGCACTAGTAGCTCATGCACCCCAGGTTAAAGATAATCACTCAATTTTCTTTAACATAGTTGTTACTTTGTTTTTCCTCTTCACAGTCTTTCCACTTTTTCTTTTCCCTCCTTTTCCCTGAAGAATTGAAAGTAACATAATTGTACTGGGCACACAGGAGAAGGATGAAGCAATTTGCCATAATTAAAGTATGAACTGGAGAAATGTCAATGTGGGCTAAGGACCACATTTTGGAGGTGATATTGTTGGTGACAAAGAAAATATTTTGTAACTACAATGTCACCATCATACCTAACAAAGTTAACAATAAATCTTTAATATTAATACAAAGTTCTTAATAGAATTTGATTTTTATACAAATAACATTTTTTGGAATATGTATTTCTTATATCAGGTTCCAAATAGGTTTTGTAATTTTATTGGATTGTTATATCATTTATGTCTAATAACTCAAATATTATTTTAAGACTGGTAATTCAAATAGAGTCTTGATATCAGTTTAATATTTTTTTGCTTTAATATTTATAAATTACTTGCTACCTGATATGTGAATTAAAAAAAAAAATCTTTCAATCCTCACCCAAAGATATATTTTTATTGATATTACAGAGAGAAAGAGAGAGAAAGAGAAACATTGATGTGAGAGAGAAACATTGATCAGTTGCCACCTGCATGCACCTCAACCAGGGATCAAACCCACAACCTAGGTATGGGCTCCAACCAGGAACTGAACTCGCAATATTTTTGGTGCCTGCAAAAAGGCCCCAACCAAATGAGGCACCTGGCCAGGGCTGCATTCTTTTTAAAATATCCAGAGATTATCCAGCCATGTAGTGTGAAAAGTAGACATTTATTGAAGACACAAGAAACCTTGTACCCTGAACAATGATGCCTCAGTTGCCTTCAAAGTAAGCACCTTGGGACCTCACACAGTTCTCCCAATCACCTGAATCTCATCAATGATTTGAAGTCTGTTTTCTTTCAAAGGTGATTTTAGTTTTGGGAAAAGCCAGAAGTCCCAGGGCACCAAATCTGGGCTATAGTGGGGCTGAGTCGCCTGGGTGATTTGATGTTTTGCCAAAAAACTGCAGGAGACATAATCCGTGAGTAGATGCACTGTTATGATGAAACTGCCAATCACCATTTGCCCATAGCTACAGCCTTCTGAATCACCCAAAGTTTCTGTGGAGGAATGTTTAAGTTTAATGCAAGATCTGATGCAGATTCATTGGTCTACTTGTTCAGTCATTTTGAATGTGATGCATAGTACACATGCTCACTCAATGGCATCTACCATCCCCACGGACTAGTATAGTGAAGTCGCATCGTTCATGCATGCACATGGTTCATGCATGCACATTCTAGTCTACTCTCTTAGGCTGTCAGGTTTCATCAATGCTGTGCAAACCATTCTTGATTGGATATTTTCTGGACAGGCCTTGTAGATTGAATGTTTTTAAGAGGAGACAGTATATTGTCTATAATTTGAGAGATAAATCATTTACTGAAAACATTGGGGAGAAAATGTTGAAATTATGCAAAAATATTTTAAATTTTCAAAGTTAAAGCTGCTTAAAGAAAACTGCATATATGCATTTAAAATGTTTAAATTTGCCCTGGCTGGTGGCACAGTGGATAAGGCTCCAGCCTGCAAACCCAAAGGTGGCTGGTTCGATTCCCCAGCCAGGGCACATAACCAGGTTGTAAGACAAATCTCCAGCCTGGCCCATAGCTGGAGGCAGGTGAAAGGCAACCATACATTGATGTCTCTCTCCCTCTCTGCCTCTCCTCCCTTCCCCTCTCTCTGAAAAATAATAAATAAAATCTTAAAAAATAATAAAATGTTTACATTTATAAACATTGAGAGATTTATATACAATTAAAATATATAATGTGCTAGTTTTCACTTTTTACTACCTTACTTCAGTATCAGTGAAAATATATCTAATAATTATTAAGAATTGGATAATCTAATAATTTAGATATTTGAGATAGTAATTAGAGCAAAATAATTTCTGAGAAACCATGTTAATGAAAATATCCATCCAACAATGCAATGGTCACTTACCAAAGACTATAAGACCAATACAAATATAATCCTAGAATTTTTCTTTTGTGGGAGAGTACACCTAACTCAACTTCTTCAACAATTACATCAACTTAGTTTAAATTTTTAAAATTTTATTCAATGTGGTCTTTATAACAACAGCTAACCAATCTCCATTATTGAATGTTGACATGGTTGGGTTTTCCCCAACAGGATGCAAAGTAGAAATAAGGCTAGACACAGAAATTTGATAATAGGAACTGTGAGTGACACTCAGGATGCTGTGAAAATTCATTTTTGAAGAGTCAGTTATTGCCATCTAGGATATTTTAGTCTCTTGGAATAAAGAAGTGAATTATTATAAAAAACTGAATTGTTATAAAAATTTCTTGTAATTTATGAGAGGATAAAATATAGAATTTTGTATGATTTTTAAAATAAAGAAATATCAGTGTGATATACCTTGCAAAAAAATGTGTGGAGAAAAGGCATAACCTTCACAGCCTTCATACTATTATTACTGCTACTACTATGAAACCTAAAAGGAGTCAATGATTATCCTTGGGTGGAAAACTAATAATTTTAGAGAAAAATTGCTTTAGGAAGGGTTTTGCTAAGCATGTATATAATGCTGGAAGAAATACTTTTAATTTTTGAGCTCACAATAAGGCATTCTGCAAATGGCCAGCTGGCAAAATATTTAAAACCCAGTACATTTTGATTCAATAAATGGAAGAATCTATGTCTTTCCTTTGAATTTTCTGAACTGGAAGTGGAAGTGAGGTTTAGTTTTCACTAGAATCATGAGCTTTGACATCTGGGTATGTGGTATTTATTAGCTACCCTCCATATTTTGTGGAGAAAATGGGTCTTAGGAGAGGGGTGATCACCATGTTTGAAGAAACAGAGGAAAGTCCAAAGGCATGAAGGGACAAAAAGCAAGGGCTTCTCAGAGCTTCAACTTTAAAACCCAGTCTCTTCAGCTTGGGCTCTAACTGCAATTATTTTTGTCCTGGAGCTTCCCCAATGTCTTTACTATGGACATTGACAAAATAAGGTTTCAGGTGTCCTTGCTGACAATTTTTATTCAGATGAAACATTGCCTGGAGTGATTTTTCTTTAATTACCTGTTTATTAATATGTCTGTTTTGAATACCTAATATTTCCTTTAGAGTATAGTTCAACTTCCATATTGTTTCACTTTATATATTATTTGAACTTTTATTTTATTTTCCCCCTTTATGGTAATCTGAGGGGAAAGGAATCACCTTGCAGGTCCACTTGAGGGCCATTATCGAGGTAGAGTTTTGACAGATTTATTTTTAGCTTATTACGCCAAAGTCTTGTTTTACTGTTACATTGATTATTTGTTGATTAATTGGTCAATGATAACTTTGCAACAGTGCTATTTGTTTCTCAACTGACCTTATATAATAATGCTTAATTTTGAGAATTATTCCTGCTGTTGCTTAAAGAAGCAACTATTTTCTCTGAATGGAAACCTCACTTAGAAGGAGGGAAGGATGGCATTAGGGTAAAAATTGCATGGCATATCCCAGCTTCTCTTCTTACCGTATCTAACCAAGACTAAGTATATTGTGGATACTCTCTCAAATCAGGAAATCAGAGGGAGCAAGCACTGACAGGCCAAAGTGGGGTCAGAAATGGAGAGGAGCAGTTTAGGGGAAGCAGGAGCCTTTCCTGCCTCTTCAGTGTTCATATTCCAATTCTGTGACCTTTGCAAACTACCTTTACAACAATCTAACAAAATCACAAGTGGAAAGCATTGACTTTCCATTATGATCTATTTTCTTCATAATAACATGGATGAAGGCTCATGACAGAGAGTGTGAACTACAAACACCAAGTCAGGGGTATGTTCTCATAGAAAGGGTGTTCTTAGTAGAAAGTGACAGCCATCCACCTCAGTAATGACTATGCACATCCAGTTATCTCAATAAATAAAAGTCAATAAAAATGAAAGGAAAAAAAGTACACATTGGTGGTTACAGAATAGACAGGGGGATGTTAAGAAGAATAAAGGAAATGGAGAAGCCAAAGAACTTAATATGCATGACACATGTACATGAACTAAAGGGGGCATTACTAGAGGAAGTGGGGTACTAGGTGGAGGGGGGAAAGGGGGAAAATTGGGACAACTGTAATAGCAAAATAAATAAAATATATTAAAAAATAAATATTTGTATTTTTTTTTTTTTAAATGGAACATTTGCTAGCAGGGTTTGCATTAGAAAAGAATGTATAATGTTGGCCTGTTAATTAAAAAATAATCTTCAGACCCCTAAATAACTTACTTTTACAAAACTCAGATTTCAATCTTTATTGGCTGGTTTAAAAATACTGAAAAAATTACCTGTAGTGGAGGGTCAACATTTCTGTTATAATTTCACATAGTCTAAAAAGCAATTCCTGAAAATACACATGATGTGCTTAGAGAGTAAGGACAATTTCCTCCTACTATTTGGAACATTTAATGCACAGCTTGAGATGGGGAGGAAATTCAGATACTTTATAAACAGGCTTAACATACAATATGCATTTTTTTGTTGTCTCATAGCACCAATAAGAAGCTAACAGAGCTCACAAACCCCTTTATAACAGGATGAATGACTGTTGTATTATAATTGCAAACAAAGCTGCAGATGCAATTCAAAATTCTTTTTATACTTGCAAATATGTTGATCATATTGTTTCTTGTTTTTCAAGCAACCTTAATTTGCACTGAAAATTCTATTAGCATCATGTTTTTGTAAGACTATGTATCTTTTAACTTGGACATATTTTTCCAATTGGTGAGTACTTTTCCAGGGAAAGTGTTTACTAAATTCATGAGACCAGCACTATTTCTGCTGCTATATTAAGGTACAGTGCTTATACCTTAGCCATAAAAATATTCACTCCAGAAACTCATCTTACGGGCAAATTTTTAGCTTATGGCTTCCAAAAAATTTTTGAGGCACATTTTATTTATATATCTATGTGTATGCAAATGTGTTTAACATAGATTTTAAAACTTCTTTCTGGGAGTCATAAGGCAGTATTTCTAACAATATGAAGAATGTAAGACCTTATAAATATATATTATTGATGGATTATTTAAAATAGTTTATTATTTTATGTTTCTAAAGTGTTTTTATTCTGTGTGGATGGACTCATAAATCATCATTAAAGAAATTTTAGGGAGGATTTTAGATATCTATCTTTTCTTCTTATGTGCACTCAAGTGTTGTTTTTTTTCCCTACATTTTCCTAAATGTACTGGAGATATGTATGCCATTAAATTCAGCAAAACAACATTGTTTTAATATTTACATTCTATTGATCATATGCTGTATTCTAGGCACTATTTAAGTCACTAACAGTATTAAGTATAATTATTATAATAACTTTATGATGTAGAACTGTTATATTTTCCATTTTACAAAATTGAAGAGAGGCACAAACTTATTTACTTGCTCAAAGCATACAGTTTCAGTGGTAGAACTATTATTTGATTCTAGAATGAATCCAGACCTATATTTCTGTGAGAAAATCAAGTCACATTCCTAATTATTATCAGTCTAATAAATCAGTTTCTTATTTTCCACCATAATTGCTTATTTTTAAAAAAAGAACATAGGATTTTGACCTATAATTTTTTTCTATATATGACCTCCCAATAGACTATGCATAGTCAATTTATTAGTGGTGAAAAGGCACAAGGGTATTGTTGGTTCTCAGTTCAGCAACCTCAGTACTTGAATTGCTGATAAGAAAGAATTCTAGGTGTTAGTCTGCAAACCCAAAGGTCTCTGGTTCAATTCTCCAGCCAGGTCCATAGCTGGAGGTGGGTAAAAGATAACCATACATTGATGTCTCTCTCCCTCTCTGCCTCTATCCCTTTCCCTATTTCTAAAAATAATAAAAATTTTTAAATTTTTTAAATAAAAACAAAGAAAGAAAGAAAGAAAGAAAGAAAAAGAAATTCTGCATCAAGACTCAAATATGAGCTAAAGGTGACATAGATAGAAGATGGGAGCCAGCTGGGCTTTGTGGGCTCAGGAAACAAGTTATAGAGGCAAAAGGAGTGCCCTTGGAGCTTAGGAGAAAGAAAGTAAAGAGACACACATAAAGGAAGAAGGCACAGGTGGAAAGAGAGAGGAGGAGAGGAGAGAAGAAGGGAGGAGAGGGGAGGGGAGGAGAGGAGAAGGGATAGAGATATGCACTAGGTCCTCCATCCTAAGGATGTTTGAGGGCAAGGGTTTTAGAGGAGGTGTCAGGAGAGGATCTCAATGGAATATTTATCTATTTTTCAGGTACATCCTTTCAAGGTTGTGGTCTCCACTGATTGGTTAGCACCAAGGAAAAGGGTCACTAGTCACCACAGCTGGTCCTGATGTCAGCCATGCATTCACCCCACCTGGCCTCATAGCTTTTCTTGGCCTGGAACTGAAACACAACTGAGGCCTAGATTATCTTCTCTAGGTTTTAATATCTAAGGGAGTGGTTGTGCAAGTGAGTCAACTAAGGCTATTCTCCAGCCTCCATCTTTCTCTTCTAAAGGGGTCTACCACATAATTACTAACATTTCAGGAGAGGAAAGGTAATTGGAGGGATTGAACCTTATGAATATAAAAGTTCAAGGTTCTGAACTGCATGACCAGAGATATGCTAGGAGAGAAAATGTCACCCTAGGAATGAGGTCCTTTCTCCCCAGGATCATTCCTACTCTGCTTATGCCTGTTTAACTGCCTATTACAAGTGATAAATATATTTATCACTATTTATCACTATTGTCTACTATTGATCACTATTGATTATAACATTGCTAAAGTAAGCTTAAATAACTTACACATTGGTAAGTGATCTAATATCTTACACACTGGCATAATATTAGGAAATAATTCTAAGTATATATATTCATAATTTATGGAACTCATCTATATAATTATCATTTCATTTTTTCCAGGGAGAGGCTATTGGAATCTAGTAAGGGACATTTAAAGAATAGATGCTATTTTATAAGCTTATTTCTAAATAAAACTAAGTTAAACACATAAAATACATAATTGCCTTGGATGTTCTGTAACAAAGAATGAAATAACTGAAAAAGCCAGTTAACTGAGAAATAGTAAAAAATCCCAGGAATAATAACCTAGAAATTCCCACTGTGGATACAGCTTAAGATCCTTCCATTTCTATTGTGCAGGGTTCCTTAAATAATGCAAAATGTTGTACTTGTCTAAGTCAGAGTGCTAGTGGCAGAAAAAAGATAGCAGACACTACCGATGAGTTAGGCCGAACCTTAGTAGCAGAGTTCGTCTTCAAAGCATTCAAAACAAGGATCTCCAACTATAGGGAAAGTTTATTGAGAAAATTACGGAGTAGTTGACAGGCCTTAGGAAAAAGAGGGAGAGATATAAGTGTCTTGAAGGAAGAAAGAGGTAGGAGAGGCATAGGCTTGCTTGGGGAAAAGAGAGAGCAACTCACTGGGTCCCCCATCCTGAGGGCTTTTTGTTGGGGGGATGTTGAGGACTCAGAGGAGGATCTCAATAGAACATTAATTAGCTTTCCAGTTGTACCCCCTTGTGGTTTCTACTGACTGGTTGACAGGAGGGTAGGGTGTCATTAGTCAATGCAGCTGGTCCTGATGTCAGCTATGACATCACTCAGTCTGATTTTGCTACTTTTCTGGGCTTGGAGCTAAAACACAAATGAAGCCTCAATATCATTTTCCAGGGGTTAATGCTTAAGGGATTGGTATGCAAGTGCTATGGGTTTGCCTATTGCTAGGAAGCTGGGGCTCTCCCCCCTTGGAAACCCCCTGCGCCTGGCCTGTTCTCCTTACTACAAGAAGCCATCTGTTGAAATGATGCTGCTCATGCGTGCTGTTGTAATTGTAGAACCTCCTAGGCCAGTCTTGACATCTAGGGCCGTCCTCCTTTCTTGAGGCTTGTCTTTCTGGCTCCTACTGTAAGAACTTGTAACAAGAGCAGGAGATACCAGTATTCTAGTCTTCCTGGAAATGTGCATATAGGAATTCAAGTAAATGCATGTTCGTCTTGTGCACAGTTCTTGGAGTGATAAGAACAATATGAGCCTCAGAGGGAATCATTGTCTCACAACAAGGAACTCATACATTTCAAATTGCTCGATGCCTACGCAGGAGTAAGTCTATACTCCTGTTGGTTAATTCTACCGCTGCAGTACTGGCAAGAAGACTGACAGCTTGAAGGGACATTCACAAAGTCACATGGCACATTAATTCTGGTAATGCATCTTTTTTTTCCTGGTTGGCAAGATTGCAAGAAAAAAAAATGGCCATATCATACTGGGTTTGCGTCCAGTTGCATAGCACAATGAGAACAGAAATTCTATTAAGTTTATGGATATTAATTCTCATTATTTTTGCTTGGACAAGTACATTTTGCTGGGAGGGTATGAAACACTGTATATTATCTGACAGGGTTGCTTTCATGCCCTTTATCAAAGTATAGTAAAAAAAACTATATATCATTTTATTTTATTATTATTTATTTTATTTTATTTTTATCCTCACCCAAGCACATGCTTATTGATTTTAAGGGCAGGGAAGAAACGGAGAGGTGAGAAAAAGAAACATCCATGTGAGAGAAACATAGATCGGCTTCCTCTCACATATGCCCCAACTGTAACTGAACCTGCAACCCAAGCATTTGCCCTGATGGGGAATCAAACCCTCAGCCTTTCGTTTATCAGATGATGCCCCAACCAACTGAGTCACACCATTCAGAGCAATATCCTTTTATATTGTATTTCCTTTTCTTTACAATATCTGGCCTTTATCTAGTATAGATTTTTATATAGAAAGGATAAATCTCTAGTTACTCTTTGGTCAGCACACAAACATGGTTTCCAATAACTATATTAGTCACATTGAAAATAAATTACTTAAATTAAGCATCTCTTTACTTTCTCTTTGTATTGTCATTAACATGTATGTATATGGTTCACACAAATACAGCTGAACTGTATAGGTTCAAAGCTCCTCATTCTCATTTTCCATCCCAATTATCTTCCTAAACATATGTCCCATTCATTGTGTATATAAAGCTTACTTTGGACCTTTTTAATTGCAGCTACACACATTACCTATGCAGTTACTGGAAAAAATGGAACTGAATCCACTAATCACAGGTCTGGAGGGAAAAAAAAAAAAAAAACATTGTTCCTCTGAAACCTTAGAGAAAATCTGACAGCATACTCTGTAGCTATTCATATCACTTTTTTGAAAACAAGCCCTGTCTTTAATCTGCTATTTGGTTTCAAACCTGCTTTTGATCCATTATTCACTTTGAAATTCAACCTTTGTTCAGCATTCACTTTAGCCATATATTCTAAAATTGCACCCAGCATTTAGAAAGATAAAGCCTTGCAGAAACAGCATTTTCTTAGTTTCCCAGGTTGGGAAACACAAAAAAGCTACCAAACTGCCAGACTTCTTGGAACGGGGCCAATTCCAAGAAGGGGCAATAATTGAATTTAATAATCAGAAAATAATTAATTTTTAAGGATTATTTATTCATTAGTTTTAGAGAGAAGGGCAAGGAGGGAGGAAGAAAAGTAGAGAAACATCAATGTATGGTTGACTTTTACCTGCCTCCAGCTAAGGACCTGGCTGGAGACCTGGCTTGCAATCAGGTCATGTGCCTGGGCTGGGAATCAAACCAGCAACCTTTGGGTTCACAGACAGGCACCAATCCACTGAGCCACATCAGCCAGAGCTAATAATTTATTTCTTTATTGTGAGCTAAATATAGTAGTAATGTAAACTAACAGCTGAGCAAATATTGAAATGTTTCCCAGTTCTGTTTTCAAAGAGCAGTATAATTCTGGATGATTAGCACTGTATCTTTATGTGTTGTTTGTTTGTTTTAGTCGATGCCCAGTAAGCAGTTTTTCTTTACTGTTTGAGTTGAAAAATAATACAAAACAATGAAGAAAGCCAACAAAATACCACTTCTCTTTCTTGTAATGACTACGCTGAGAATATAGCCCAGAGAGACAACCATATGGGGCTGCTTCCCTAGCTGGAGGTGGCTGTCTTTGGGGCGCTGGGAGGGCCAGGCCTCCCCTTCCAGAGTGGAGGTCCTGGAGCCACAGCAGCAGAGGTCATCCTTGGAACCGGCTTGCATCAAAGCACAAAGCATTCTTCTCAAATTTTCCAATCAGTAAGTTAGTTTATCTCCTTAGAGGTAAATTCTTCCTCTTGGCAACCAGAAGTGGGGAAAGGGTATTGACTTCTCACAGTATGAAAAGTTATTTCATTACTTTAAACACATTGATTCCTGAAGTAAATTTAATCCCCATGAATTGTCTTGTTTAAATGATTCATTTGATTAGACATTTCTTTTTTCTTTAAATATTAGAAAGTTCAACTGTCTTTTCTTAAAGTCTTCAGAATTTCTAAAAACTCTGAATGAATGTATTTTAAGTAATATGGCATTGATTTGCAAGGTAGCCCCGATAAATGACCTTTGGTTCTCAAAATCCCCTCAGTATTACCTCTGTGACCTCCTGTAACCAAGGAGATACTTTTTACTCCAAGTTTTCAGAATATAAATTATAGTTTCTTATTGGCAAGTGTTGATTAATACTGAGCTGCCTCAATTGTATTAATGCATTTTAAAGATAATTAGGTTATCCTCACACAGAAACCATAATACTTAACATCATTTTATTTTGAAACAAAATTCATAGTTTTGATTCATGAACAATCATCTTTTTGATCAGCCCTGAAAAATTTAAACAATTTGGAGTAAAAGGTTTAGATTAGGTACAATTATTAGATTTAAATTATATATATCTTAGAGAGTATCAAGTTGTAACCAAACACTTATATCTAATCATTTTTATAGTACAATTTTAAAATATACCTTATCACCAAGTGGTCTATCTGGATAATAACCATACTTACTTATCTCTCTTTCTCTCCCTCCCTCCATCTTTCTCCCTCTCCAATCTTTGTGTGTAACATTCTGCTTTTTAAAAATGCTTTCCTCACAGTTTTTAATAAATATGTATAAAGAATGTTTTGTAAAAATTTCAGAAACAGAGACATGTGATTTGAAGACAATCCACAGTTGACAATAATATCTTTGACCATCACTATTGAAAAGCATTTCTTAATATGTACATTTACACCTGATTTCACAGCTTTCTTTTTCCAGGCTAAGGAATTAATCATTTTAACATCTCTCTAACTATAACCTCCCGTATCCTCAAGCCACATACCTTCTACCTCATTCATCCTGCCACATGAACTGCAACATGGTTCATGAGTTTATAGATGTAATCCTGAAGGCTGATTTGCAATGTTGTATCTTCAAAGATGTCTTCCTCAGCTCTCAGTGTTAGAATTTCTTAATAAACTGCACATTTACTATATATAGTATTACACAGACGGCAGCTTTATTTTTTCTCTCACATTTTAAATTGAACTACTTGAATAAAGGGAACTTGTCTATTGGTAAATAGAATTGCATCATATTAGAAGGGAAAACCTCATTGGTTCTTTTCATCTAATAACATGTACCCATTACCTCATCATACACAAACAGACAACTAAGAAGGAACTAATGAACAAGGCTTTTCTTATGTGTCTTAATTTTTGGAGGCATCAACATGGAAGATCAGTACAATAATAGTAATTTACCACTTTTATATCACATTACTGGTCAGTGTAATATTTTAATTGACAGAAAATTCATCTATTTTGTATATCTTATTACCTGTGCTCAGAAAGATTCAATAAATTGCTTTATTAAATTAATTTGTTTAGAAACAAAATAAGCCAAGAAGCATCTTCTCAGTAGGGAACTATCACCAAGAACTCGTCTTCAAATTCCAATCTCCATTTATCTCTTTGAAAACTTCATTTTGGAAAAAAGAAATTGAATATTCATGTTAGGGAAAACCAAATTTTCTGATACATTATCTATGAAACATAGAGACAGAATTTTGTAGCACAAAAATGGCCACTCAGACTTGTAATTAGAGAAGGGAATGCTTTGTAAGCTAAACGGCCTGTTGGTGTCTACTATATTTCATTCAAGTAATATTAAACCATGAGTACTACAACCAGGTAAATTTTTGCTTTTGATATTTTACTACCATATCACATGCATGCAAATTTACTTTATTTTCAATTTTTAAAAATTTTTTTGAGGAAACAGCAATTGAGAAACTCAGTTGTCTCTCATGTAAAGGTATCTTTAAAAAATTTTTTGATTGCCTTTATAATGTATTTCTTTTGTATTCTAAATATTGACATTGATATGACTTTACTTATTCTGCTTGATATTCAATTGATTAAGGATACATTTTACTGAATCTAGAAGGTTCTTCAGTTCTGAGTATTTCCATTAATCCCTTGTTAAATTGTTCTATCTCTTGTCTATTTCCCCTCTTACTAGATCTTTATATTTTATAAGATTCTCTTATTTAACTGTCTATATTTTATACCTCTCAGGTTTTCTAGTTGTTTCCCTAAATTGCATTCTAGTTAATTTCTTCTGACATATTTTTCATTTCATTAATTCATTACCCAGCAGGGTCTAACCTGTAGTCAGATCAATTCATTGAGTATTAACTATTAGCCATTGTTTTTTCTTCCCTTTCTAGATGTATATTTTATTTTTTGAAATCTTCTAGGTCACTTTAATATTTATTAATAAAATCAATTTATTAGGTATTGATGTAGCAATACAGCAGTCCCTGCAATCTTGGCATTTATAACCTAATGAAATGAGCTGACATCTCATCCTTCATTGACTTGTAAAATGTGGCTATTTCTGGCTATTTCTAAATATCTTATCTTGGATCCTCATGTTTTCCCAATGTGAACTTCATTTCCTCCTGGGCCATCCCAATATACTCATGCCTTCTACTATTGTATGATTATAACTAATAAATATACATTTTTAGACCTACAATCATTTGCTGTTAACTTGTCAACTCTTATGAATTTACTATTAATGCCTTAAATTAATATAAAATAAAACCTGAATATATTCTTTATCTTCCCTTCAACTTCATTTCTTGCTTTATTTTGATGAATGGCCCCATAGTTCAGGCAGAATTTCAAACTGAATTTTCCTCTCCAGAAAAATAGTGTTTTATTAATACTTCTTTTTAATATCAGATATTAAAATTGGAGTTTATTCTGTAGGAAATAGACAAATGTTTAATGAACCCAGCCCAGGGGCGATTAATGATCAGGTTTTAATTTCAGAAAGATTACTTCAGAAACAAGGTAGAAACAAATCAGAATAAGGCAAGATGGAAACAGGGATTTTAAAATATATATTCAGGAGAAATGAAAAACCTGAAGTAAGGCAATACAAAGGGTATAAAAAGGAAGAACATATCTGAGAGATATTAAAAGGAAGTATTAATATAACACTTTTTCTGGAGAGGAATTATAATCAATTCACAAAATTCAGTTTGAAATTCTACCTGGCCTATGGGGACATTCATCAAAATAAAGCAATTTTTTCATACAGTATAAACCTTACAAATTTTTACTCACGTGTTTGACTGTATTTAACATTCTGTCTTTTTTTTCTTTCTCTTTTTTACTACACATATAACTTACGGTAATCACATCTTATGTTGTTGTTGTTGTTGTTTTTTAATTTTCTTTTAAAAACTACATGCTTTTACATTTCCCTAGGAATATGTCTTGGGGCTCCAAAATTTCTTTCTTTTTTTTTTTTTTTTCACAGTATCGTTCAAAATTTTATACCTTTTAAGAACTTTGTTATCACATTCAAACTTAGTACTCCTCTCTCTGTGCTTATATTCTAATGGCTAGAATTGTGATTATTTGTTTCTGTTTCTTTTATCTCTCCTGCAGTTCTCATGAATAGTGTCTTATTTCTCCTTTTGTGTCTGATTATCATTGATTTTTGACAGACATTACTCTTGGATTTTATTTATAGCAATAATGTGAGGAATGAATTGCAGTTTCCTTTTCTTTGGAATGTATAGGGGCTCATTTCAGCCAAGAATCTATAAATAATACCAGCTTAAACCAATTTCATGGCTTAAGGTTTTCTAGGTTGCTTAAGCAAATTCTGTGGAAAACAGCCCTTCTTGTTAAGTCTCATTATGAAGGTATTGTTTTTTGAGATCCCAGGACACTGTAGGAAAGTTACCTTTTTAGACTCAATTGCTTTCAGTTATCCTGTGCTTTGAATTCAGTCAGCCTCACTCAATGGAAAGTTCAGATTCCTAAAATCTGCGTATGTCTTCAGGGCCAACACAAACTTAGAATTAATTTATTCCCCTGAATTTCATTTTCCTTGTGATATTTCTTTACTGCTTTTTTATTTCTTGACACTCTTCAAAAATTTTAATAACATATTTTACGCTGATGCTTTTCTTTTCCTTAGAGGGAATAGTAGTCTAAATATTCTGGCCTGCTATTACCTGAAACAAAAACTCAGAAATGAACCTTCACTGTGTACTACAGATGATAAAAGCAAATTAATATTAAAAGGTTCTTATGTTCAGAAGTTATTATGTTTTATTTTTATTGAAGTATTATTGACAATATTTTTGTATATTTAGATTGCAAAATGTGAATGTTAAAAGATATATAATGTACTGATTTAATCTAAATACATACATTGTGAAATGCTTACTATATAATCAAGTTAACAAATCCATCACCTCATATAGTTGTAATTTCATGTATGTGAGATGAGAACAGTTAAAATTTATAGTCTTAGCAAATTTCAAGTATGCAAGAGTGTTAACTACAACCATCATGTTGTGCATCAGCTTCCCAGAATTTATTCATCTTATAACTGAACATTTGTATCCTTTGACCAACATTACCTCTTTTCTCCAAACTTCAGACCCGAACAAACACCTGTTCCATGACTTCAAATTTTTAGGTAACACATATAAGCAAAATCATACAGTATTTATCTTTCTGTGTCTAACATTTCTCTTAGAATAATATATTCTTAAATATAAGTTATATAATAGAACTATGATCATTCTGAAATAATGGTTACCTTTAACATAATTACAGGAACATTCAATTGGTAAATCTATCAGAAAACACAAATTCCCTTCACCCTCATTAATGCTTTAAATTAATAGGTTTGAAACTGACAAGCATCCTGGTAAGCATACTATCTATAAAAACAGACTTTTAAATGTTTAAAAAGTATTCTAAAAACAGTAATGAAAATGAAAAGATGCTTACTTAGCTTTCTCATTGCTATCATCTAAACAGTTGCCTGGATTCTTGACAATTGATAAAGTCTTAAGGAAGAGAGATAAAAGCTCCCAGTTCTACTTTTTAAAGAAAATATGATAACTCTTGTATTTTTTAAAAATCAAGGTTAAGGCCCTGGCTGGTGGCACAGTGGATAAGGCTTGGGCCTGTGAACCCAAAGGTCGCTGGTTTGATTCCCAGCCAGGGCACATAACCAGGTTGCAAGCCAGGTCCTCCAGCCAGATTCATAGCTGGTGACAGGTGAAAGGCAACTATACATGGATGTCCCTCTCCTTATCTTCCTCCCTCCCTTCCACTCTCTCTAAAAGTAATAAATAAAATCTATTAAAAAAATAAAAATCAAGGTTAAAATGGACCTGTGATAAATTAAAAACCTTCTACATTATCCTTTTTTCTTAGAGGATTTGACAGTTAGATATTATCAGTTCCTGAGCCTGCTTACAATTCCATAAACAAGATGACTTGTTCCCACACACAACAACTTGTCAAGAAGAAGGCAGTTTACCATATACTTGTCACATGACCAATCATGATTGAAAAGCCTTGCTTTTCTCATTTATATAAGAATTTTATAGGGTTTTTTGCTCTTTTATTCATTCCAAAAAAATATTGCAGGCCAATTATAAAAAGATCAGCAAAGGATTGCTTGCAAGTTGAATACAGTCCTATTTTTAATAACCATTTTTTATAATTCACTTTGCATTTTCTAAGTACCAAACTTTTATCTTCTCCCCTTTGTTTTCAACAACAATGAAATAATGATGTTAGCCCCCAACTATATATTGTATGCACTCCTCATCTGAAGGTGGCCTGTTCCTTTGGGAAGCCTGAATTTCATCAACAAATGTCCTTTGTGAGTGAGGGATAATTGTGTATTAATTGTGCCTTTTAGAAGAAAAGTAATCTAAAATAAAAAGTAATAGATTTTTATTATAACTTTATTGAGGTATGATTGACATATGATATTTAAAATGTACACTGTGGTGATTTGATGTGAAAGAATTGTGAAAGAATTCTCCTTCCCTCATCTAGTTACATTATGAATCTATCACCTCAGATCATTATTTTTTCACTTTCTTTTTGACGAGAGCATTTAAGTTATACTCTCTTAGCAAATTTAAATTATACAATATAGTGTCTTCAACTATAGGCACCATGTTTTATATTAGACCCTCATCTTATGCATCATATAGCTGAAATTTTGTAACTTTTTATCAATATTTAATTTTTAAGATTTAGAGAGATAGGTATTACAAAACCATTTTAGAGTGATTCATTTTATTTACCTTTTTCATCTCAGGACCATTCACTTTATTTAGGTTCTTTTTATTGGTGCCATTCACTTAGGTATTAAATATGAACAGAGTATATCATTTAGCAGCTTTGATAGGCAGAATTCTGAGATTTACACATTGTGGTGTGCAAACTTTAATAATAGCCTCCATTTAAGTGTTGCAAAACCTGTGAATAAAATTGGATAAATCTCCTATGATTGTGTACTATTTTATGGGAGAAGGGTATTGTAAATGTTATTAAGGCTCTTTAAGCAGTACATGTAGATAATTCTATTCTGAGTTAGCCTTATCCTATCGGTTGAGCACAGAAGAGTCAAGAAGCAGCAGCACAGATTCTCCTACCAGTGTTAAAGAAGGAAACTAAAGTGGTAGAAAAAGCCAGGTGTTAGGAAACGGGACCTCTAACAGCTGAGAACAGCCCTTGGATAATGACAAGTATGAAGTAGGCACCTCAGTCCTACAGCTGAAGGTGAACAATGAGCAGAGGACTCAGCAAAGAGATGCTGGATTCCTTTCCCACAAAAATGATAAAGATGTATTTATGATACAATGATAAACATGTATTGCTTTAAGCCAGTAAAAGTTTGGTAATTTGTTGAAATTATAAAAATGTATGTCACTTTCTACATGGATATTTCTCAAGTAATTGCATTGCCATCTATCCAAGATGATTTCCAGACAGAGAAAAGATCTTCCACTTGTCTTCCAGAATTATGATTTTGTGATCTTAGTGGTGTGGGCTAAACCATGTTACTAAAGTTCTCCATGTTTCAGTTTCATTATCCATAAAATTTAATTAAATTATATTCTCCAAATGTTTCCTTTATATCAAAAATTCTAAAGTACTCTAATACCTTGGTGAAAATGTTTTTAATATATTTTGAGGATAAAAATTAGGGTTTGATCTCCAATAACCAAGCAAATACATAAAAATTAGTAGTAAAACTATTGCCACAGGGAAAACTAACTTTTCTATTGAGAAAAGTTTCCTTTTTAAGGAAAAAATAAACAAACTATGTAAACTCATAGGAACAGTGAAAAGCATTTATGTGAACATTGAGGGAAGTTTAAAAAGTACTTACATCTTTTTATTTAATCCTGGATTTTCTTTTTCTCTAATCCTAGACCTATGAAAATGGGAAAAGCAAAGTAGATATAAGGATGAATCTCATTCTAATTTAATTCTGTAAACATTCTATAATAGATTAATATGAACATGAAAGTCAAATGAAGTCAATACCATTAGCTCATGGAACTCATAATTATAATGAGGTTGAGTTTCACACAGGGATATCATTCATTTTACCATATAAAAGAAATGTAAAACAATTAGAAGTTTCCAGATTAGCTTGATAGGAGAAAACCTACAATTGAGCAATACATTACTAACTAATGAAGTTACATTCCATTAAGCAATTCCTCCAAGGAATTTCCTTTTGAAATAATATTTATGTAGAGTACAAGAGGTGAGTATTGACTGCTTATCTCAATTGCAAATTTAGCAAGTTCCCCAGAGGAGAAAAAGTACACAAGTTGTTTAACTGAATTGTTTTGGGTGGCTTAAAATTATGATGAAAGGCAATGTAAAACCTAAAACCTAAAACCAGGTGAGTTTCATGCAAAAATAGAAACCATGCGGGTTTCTTTATTTTGCTGGAAGGGAATATTACTAATTTATTTTTCCTATAAAAATACAATAAATTTAGGATTTACATTTTGCCTCCAAATTAGCAATAACAAAAGGGGAATTAAGTGAACTTATTTTTTTATATTTTTTTAGTTCTATGTTGCTTATTTTAGAGAGGCCCTAAACTGGAGTGCTGACTTCATGGCAGAAAACTCTACCTAAATATAAATGAATAAATTAAAAAATTAGATAAAGTAGTAAGGGTTGCTAATTATATGTATGAATGGAAATTTAAAACAGTCCATAAAGATTTAATGATTTCAGGTGGTAAACACAAAATCCAATATGCAGATGATGTATTATAGAATTGTGTCCTTGAGGAGAGTGGTGTCTCTTGCCTGGTGTTGCTGTGGAATCAGAAACGAACTGTTAGAAAAGTCCCAGTGCTTAATCCAGCTGAAAATGGGGAATTGGATTTTAATTCCTTACAGATAGTGTGAGAAGATCCAAGATGGTGGAGAAGTAAGTGGAAGCTAAACCACACTCCTTCCAGGACAAATCTGAAATTACAACTAAATTGTAGAGAAATCATCTGGAATAAACAACTGATTACTAGCTGGAGAGAAACCTTATAAACATGGACAGACAGAAGAAACCATTTCACCACAATGTGACTGCTACAGAGTGTAGAGAAGGTGCAAGAGGGCTGGCTGGGCTCCCATGGGTGACAGCTGAAGGACTGAGGGTAGATTTCAGCAGCTGAGGGGTTTCACCTAAGAAGTGTGGGGTCTATACCCCAAGCTTTCGTCCCTAGCATACAACATCAGAATCAGAAAGGGACCCAGATGACATCCAG
>PVIW01007242.1:0-75307 GCA_004026585.1 Noctilio leporinus | reverse complement strand
TCTTGAATTTCACTAGTTGTTATTGGCCTATTCAGGCTTTCTGCTTCTTCTGGGTTCAGTTTTGGTAGATTATACCTTTCCAGAAATGTGTCCATTTCATCCAGGTTGTCATATTTTTTGTCATAGAGTTGTTTGTAGTAATTTCTTACAATCTTTTGTGTTTCTGAGGTATCAGTTGTGATTTCCCCTCTTTCAGTTCTGATTCTGTTTATTTGGGTCTTCTCTCTCTTTTTCTTGATGAGTCTGGATAAGGGCTTGTCAATTTTGTTTATTTTTTCAAAGAACCAGCTCCTGGTCCTGTTGATTCTTCTAATTGTACTTTGAATCTCTGAGTTATTTAGTTCTGCTCTTTTCTTGATGATTTCCTTCCTTCTGCTTGCTCTGGGCTTTGTTTGTTGTTGCTCCTCTAGTTCTTGCAGCTTTGTGGTTAGGTTGCTTTTATAAACTTCTTGTAACCTTTTTTGGAAGGCCTGTATTGCTATAAATTTCCCCCTGAGAACTGCCTTTGCTGTATCTTATAGGTTTTGGGCTGTTGTGTGTTCATTGTCATTTGTTTCCAGGAACTTTTTGATTTCATCTTTGATCTCATTGTTGACCCCTTCATTGCTTAAAAGCTTGTTATTCAGCCTCCATGAGTTAGAGAATTTTTGGGTTTTTCCCTTGAATTTGTTTTCTAGTTTCAAGCTGTTGTGATCTGAGAAGATACATTGTATGATTTCAATTTTCCTGTATTTGTTGAGACTTGTCTTGTAACATACCGTGTGGTCTATCTTGGAGAATGATCCATGTGCATTTGAAAAGAATGTGTATTTTGCTTCTTTGGAGTAAAAGACTCTGTATACATCAGTTAGGTCCATTTCCTCTAGAGTGTTGTTCAATGCAAGATGCTGTGTTTTAAGTGAATGTTAATGAAGGGATGTGTAGGCAGAGGCTTAATGAGTCCTTTCTTTGCACAGGCAGTCTGGTGGTGTGTAGCTGGTTAATAGGCCCTAAAGTGTTCAAGTCCCTTAAGCAGTAATGGGTCAGGGACCAGGCATATGCCGTATGGTCAGTGGTCTTTGAAGTACCTACAGAAAGAGTGATATAACTTGGTCATCTTTCTGATTGCCATGTCTTAGATAGAATGAAAGTAGCACTAGCCTGGTCAAGTAAGTGATGGGATGTCATCATCCCTGAGTGCATTTCCTAGGTACTGGATGCCCCATGTTTACGCTTTCCATAGCTAGACCTGCAGTGAGGCCGGGCTGAGAGAAGTAGTATGAGTGGATGGGAGGGTATCCAAGCTGCATCTTGGAGGGGCCTGTTTTCCTGCCCAGTATTCTCACCTACCCTTTTGAGGTTAGGAGCTATGTCTTCTAACCCCTTGGTCTGACCCTTCCTTGCTTACTTTGGGGAGTGGAAAGCATGGGAGAAGGGTGATGGCAAAATGCTTCCTTTTCCACTGGAATTGTTAATAGATGTATAGCCTGCACATATTCTTCCCATACATAATTGAAAGCAGACTGCGATTCGCTGTTGTTGGAGGCTGGCTAGCATTTACTGGGGAGAAAGTAGGGGAGAGCATTGTACACAATGCTGAAGACTTTGAATCCTTTGGCAAACTTTTTGGAGACATTTTTTAGGAGAGAAGTCTAAGGGTTAGAAGGATGTTGGTGTTGTGAGGTAGTATATAGATGGTGGCTTAGGTGACAAGACTCTTGCTAAGTGAGGCAAACAAGACCTGGATTTCACAGACTGTCACTTGCTGATATGAATATCCAGAGTGGACATGTGGCAACAAGGCTATACATACCATTTTCTTTTTTTAAACTTTACTGACATATAATTGACAAAATTTTAAGGTATTTGAAGTGTATACATCGTGGTGATTTGATATGTGAATATTTTGTAAGAAAATTCCCACAATCTATACATTGGATTCTCTATAGCCCAATCTCCTTTTATCTACCTCTCTATTTTTCTCACACTCCAGCCCTAGAAACCACTTTACTGTTTCTATGAGTTTGACTTTTTTTTTAAAGATTTCACATATAAGTGCTATATCATGCAGTATTGTCTTTATCCACCTGGCTTGTTTTCATAGCGTAGTGTCCTCAGGGTCCATCTATGCTGTAGTAAATGGCAAGATGTCCTTGTTCCTCATGGCTGAGTTATATTCCATTGTGTGTGTGTGTGCACACATGCATATATCACATCCTTATACTCACACATGTATAGACACATCACACCTGCATCCTTCGTCTCTTGATAGATACTTAGGTTATTTCCTTATCTTGGTTATTGCGAATAATGCTTCCATGAACATGGAAGCTCAGATATCTCTTCAAGATCCTGTTTTCATTTCCTTTTGGTATATGAGATCTGCCCCAAAAGTATCAAACCAATGTCAATATAATTAAAACTGTTTGTGTGGCTGATACTTTGGGGGTAGACCTCATATAAACAGAAATAGCGTTGCTGGATCATATAGTTGTCCTATTTTTAATTTTTAAAGGAACCTCCATATTGTTTTCCATAGTGACTGCATTCCCACTAACAGTGCACAAGGGTTCCCTTTCTTCACATCCTCACCAACATTTACCTCTGTTTTTTTTTTTTGTTTTTTTTTTTTATGTTTTATAGTTGTTTCAGTTATTTCCCTCTTTGCCCCTCTCTACCTAGCCTGTCCCATACATCCATAATCAATCCCCACCCCATTGTCCATGTCCATGGGTCCTTCATATATGTTCCTTGACTAATCCCTTCACTTTCTTTTCAAACAGTCCCCACTTCCCCTCTTACTACCGTTAGTCTATTCTGTGATTCTTTGCCTCTGGTTCTGTTTTGCTCATTGGTTTATTTTGTTCATTAGATTCCTCTTATAAGTAAGGTCATATGGTATTTGTCTTTCACTGACTGGCTTATTTGACTTAGCATGATAGTTTCCAGTTTCATCCATGCTTTCTCAAAAGAAAGGAATTCCTTCTTTCTTTCTGCTGTATAGTATTCCATTGTGTAAATGGACCACAGTTTTCTGATCCACTCATGAACTGATGAGCACTTTAGGCTGTTTCCAACACTTGGCTGTGCACTGCTCTGAACATAGGGTGCATAAGTTCTTTTGAATGGGAATTTCGGGATTCTTAGGGTACATTCCCAGCAGTGAAATCTCTGGGTCAAAAGGAAGTTCCATTTTTAATTTTTTGAGGGAACTCCCTACTGTTTTCCACAGTGGCTGCACCAGTCTGCATTCCTACCAACAGTGCATTAAGATTCCCTTTGCTGTACATCCTGACCAACACTTGTTGTTTGTTGATTTGTTAATGAAGGCCATTCTGACCAGTGTAAATTGGCAGCTCATTGCAGTTTTAATTTTCATCTCTGTGGTGACTGGTGATGTTGAGCATTTTTTCATGTGTCTAGGGGCCATCTGTATGTCCTTCTTGGGGAAGTGTCTATTCAGGTTCTTTGCCCAGTTTTTAATTGGATTGTTTGTCTTCCTGATGTTGAGTCATATGAGTTCTCTTTTATTTTGGAGAACAAACCCTTGTCCAAGGTAGCATTGACAAATATTTTCTCCTATCCAAGTCAGTTCCTTTTTCATTTTGATGATGGTTTCTTCAGCTGAGCAGAAGCTTTTTAATTTGATGTAGTCCCATTTGCTTATTTTTTTTTTTCTTTTATTTCCCTTACCTTAGGAGACATATTGGCAAAAATACTGCTATGAGAAAGAGAGAGATGCCTGACATTTTACTGCCTGTATTTTCTGCTACCATTTTTATGGTATCATGAATTACATATAAGTCTTTTACCCATTTTCAGTTTTCCTAATGTATGGTTTGAGTTGATGATCTAGTTTCTTCTTCTTCTTTTTTTTTTTTTTCTCGGTATGTACTAGCCCAGTTCTCCCAATACCATTTGCTGAAGAGGCTGTTTTTATTCCATTGTATGTTCATGCTCCCTTTCTCAAATATTAATTGACCACAGAGACAACGATTTATTTCTGGACTCTCAATTCTGTTCCATTGATCTATATGTCTGTTCTTATGCCAGTATCAGACTGTTTTGATTATAGTGGCTTTGTACTATAGTTTGATATCAGATAGTGTGATCCCTCCAACTTTGTTGTTCTTTCTCCAGATTGCTGAGGCTATTCAGGATCTTTCTTTGGTTCCATATACATTTTTGTAGTATTCGTTCTGTGAAATATGCCATTGGTATTTTAATAGGAATTGTATTGAATCTGTAGATTGCTTTTGGTTATGTGGACATTTTAATGGTGTTATTTTCCAATCCATGAACACGGTATATGTTTCCATTTATCTCTGTCTTTCTAAATTTTTTTCTTTGGTGTTCTCTAGTTTTCCCAGTATAGATCTTTTACATTCTTGGTTAAATTTATCTCTAGGAGCTTTATTTTTCTGTTGTTTTTGCTATGGTAAATGGGATTGTTTTTTCTTAGATTCACTTTGTGATAGTTCATTCTTGGTGTACAAAAAATGCCATCAATTGCTGAATATTGACTTTGTTTCCCACAAATTTGCCAAATTCATTTATCAGGTGAACCAGGTTTTTGTTGTTGTTGTTTTTTTGTTGTTTTGTTTGTTTGTTTGTTTGTGAAGTCTGTTTTCTGTGTACACTATCATGTCATCTGTCAATAATGACAGTTTTACTTCCTCCTTTCCATTTTGGATGCCTTCTATTTCTTCTTGCTTGATTGCTGTGACTAGGATTTCCAGGACTATGTTGAATAAGAGCAATAAAAGTAGACTCCTTTGTCTTGTTCCAGATCTTAACACATTGTTGACTGGCAATCTTATAGCTAAACTTAATAATGCAAGTGCAAACACAAGTAAACTCGTTATCAGTCAACAACATTTTGGCTTGAAAACATAAGTTTTTTTATGAACGGACAACAGTGGTTTAAGGGAGACACTTAGTTTTTGCCTATTGATTATGGTGTTGGCAGTAGGTCTTCTGTACATGGGCTTTTACTATGTTGCGGTGCGTGCCCTCTATTTCCATTTTGCTGAGTGTTTTTAATCACAAATGAATTCTGTATTTTATCAAATGCTTTTTCAGCATCTATACTTTCATGTGAGTTTTTATCCTTCATTTTTTGATGATAGCCATTCTAATAAGGTATGAGGTCATATCTTATTGGGGTTTTGATTTCCATTTCTCTGATGATTAGTAACATTGAGCACCTTTTCATGTACCTTTTGGCCATTTGCATGTCTTCTTTGGTAAGATGTCTATTCAGATCCTTAGGATTGTTTGTAGTTTTGCTGAGTTGTGTGAGTTTTATATATTTTGGATATTAACCCCCTATCAGATACATGATTTTCAAATATTGGGTTGGCCCAAAAGTTTGTTTAGTTTTTTCCGTATGATGGCTCTGATATTGCTTAGTTGTCTTTAACTTCATTCAAAACATTTTTTTTATTGTGTTTTGATAGCTGTGATATCAGCATGCATTTAAAAAATTAAAATTGGTGAATTTTTGTTCAGTCATTTTAATATTGAAGATGGATGAAAATATGCAATATTTTCTGTGTATTATGCTTTGTATTTGGAGGAAGGTAAAAACAAATTGAAACACACACAAATAAAATAAGAAGATTTGCGTAATGCATGGAGAAGGTGCTGTGACTGATAGAATGTGTCAAAGTGGTATGCGAAGTTTCTTGGTATTATTGACATTTTGACCAAATAATTCATTGCCGCGGGGCTGTCTTATGCATTGGAAGATGTTTAGCAGCACCCCTGGCCTCTACCCCATTATAATCCAATAGCGGGAGATAGCCAACATACTTGAAATGTCCAAATCAACAAAGTTATTGCAAAAAGGAATATGTGTCCTTTAATTCACAGAAAAAACTGAACAGACTTTTGAGCCAACCCAATATTTTCTTGCATTCCATAGGTTGCCATTTTATTTTGTTGATAGTTTGTTTTGCAGCGTAGAGGCTTCTTAGTTTGATGTTGCCCATTTGTATGCTTTCACTTTTGTTGCCTTTGCTTTTGGTATCATACTCCAAAAAATCATCACCAAGACCTATTTGTAGGAGCTTACTATCTGTTTTCTTCTAGGAATTTTATGACTTAAGGTTTTATGTTCAAGTCTTTAATCCATTTTGAGTTTGTTATACTTCCCACAGCACCTTTGTACACAAAGCAAAGCTTGATAACATTGCAGGTAGACATTTGTTTATGTGGTCAGTGAACTCATCATTTTCTGACAGTTAAGAGGTTGATGAGAGTTTAGCCAAGCAGACTGCTCTTTTCCCTTAGCTGGCGCGCCAGCATGTACTAGCAGGGTGGCTTCCTAGAAAGCCGGGGAAACAAATTCCAAACAGAAAAGACAAATTCCTGGCCACTCACCTCTGCACATACACACCTCTTTTATTCTGACAGATTGTAGAAGCCAAATTCATAACATTCTGATCATTTCTTCACTATTCTAAATTGTACCTTAAAGTTTACAAAGGCATAAATTCTCTTTAGAGCTAGGCCATGTGGTCACCCTTCCCCCACTTCATAAAAGAAGGAAATGAGCCAAGAGAAGTTAGTTTACTTAACACATTGGGCTTGACATTGGGCAGTGACCCAGGACGCAGTCTGCATGCTGGCTGCAGGTGCACTGACCTAGCAGTGCTCTCTGTGGTACTGTTAGAGTCCCTGGGGCAGGCATGTAGGTGATGAGATGTGACAGAACAATACTAAGAAATAGGCCTCATAGAGCTTTCGGTGAGAGCATTGACACAGTTCCAAAATTAGAAAAGATAGTGTTGTTCTTGACCTCTCTGCTCCAGCAAAACAAGAGTGCGTTTCTGCTGTGTGTGTGTGTGTGTGTGTGTGTGTGTGTGTGTGGGCAGGGCATATAGGCTTTTAGAAAGTGAGACCTTGGACAGGTCAGTATTTTGGAGGTGATGTTCTTAACTTGTTTGTGGTGATGATATCAAGGTATATGCATAGACCCAAACTCATCAAATTGTGGCACACTAAATATGTATAACTTAGTACATATTAAGTAAACTTCAATAACATTAGAAAATACATTGCCATGGCAGTATGAGAATCCTTTACAGATCTATGACCAGGGTGTGGCCAGACTACAAATTTCTGTTTGTATCCGAAGGGTGCATATGGAAGAGTTTGGTGCTGTCTTCCTCAGCAAATATGAGAGGTGGTCCTGGAGCACTGCAAGGGAGGGTTGGTGGTCACCCCTGGGACCTCTTTGCCTTCCCTTACCATGGGTCTATTTCAGCAAAAGAGCATCTTGAGTTTTAGATTTTTGCCTATCAGAATCAATTTTCCTGTGGACTTTTATGATGTTATAAATGCTTTCTTTGGAAATAATACTGATTCCAAGATATTAAGCTGGTTATGAAAACATGAATAAATCAGACCATAAAAGATCACCAGTTAAGGAGAATGGTTTTTCATTCAGTGTTAACAAGCAGATATTAACAAAGGCAAGTTTGATTGGAAACGAATACCCCTCAGTCTTGCTGAGGGGGAGGTAACTGATCCACCTGCCAGATCCATGACTGGGGACCCACCTATATCTTAATGTGAAAAGACATTGGCCTTCTCAGCCTCTCAGAGTTGAGCTTGACCAACAATAACATTAACAAGTGAATTGGTTGGATTTCAGCTTGAATGCCTCTGGAAGATGTAACCGGGAATCTAATTGTTTAATCCAGTGTGTTGTTCCTGGACCACCTTGGCTCTCCAGCCTCCTGTGTGGAGGTCTGCTCAAGCCACAGTGTGGGCACACTTCTGTAGGTCGGGAGCAGCCCAGGGCCAGAGTGGACTCCAGCCTCCCCCCAGCCCCCTGTAGGAAGCTGTAGGATGCTGCTTTCTGCTATACCTACATCCCAGCATTTATGGAGATCAGAGGTTTCCTTCCCCCAAAAGATTAAAAGGGATGATCCATGCTAAGATCAGAAGAGCCAGGGACAGCCATTGATCCCAGAGCCTGAGACAGGAACGCCTTCCCTGGGTCTGGTGGAGGCCTCTTTTGTTGGAGAAACTAGACACAGGCCATCTTCAAATGACCACACCTTACAACCCAGGATTTCATTTTAAAGACAGTTCTGTAAAACAGTGGTCAAATTATTCTGGTGGTTAGATCCCAAGTCTCTTCAGTGTGTGCCTGAAATAGAGGTCTCTAGAAAAAGAGTGTGTGTGTGTGTATGGGAACTGGTGTTTGTTTGATTGTGTGTGTGTGTATACGTGCGTTTTCTATCCTTACCCAAAGGCGTGCTTACTGATTTAAAGAGAGGGGAAGGAAGGAAGAGGGGGAAGAAGGGAGAGAGAGAGAGAGAGAGAGAGAGAGAGAAAGAGAGAAAGAGAGAAAAGCACTAATGTGAGAGAGAAACATCTATTGGTTGTCCCTTGCACATGCTCCAACCTAGACCAAACCTGCAACCCAGGCATGTGCCCTGACTAGGAATCCAGGAATCAAGCCCTTGAGCTTTTGATTTGTGGAACACCCAACCAAGTGACCCATACCGGCATACTGGCCAGGGCTCAATTGTGCTTTGCATGGCTGTGTGTTAACCTCTAGGCCTTAGTTTCTGTGAGTATGACATGAAGGGACTAGATGAGTGCTGGGTCTGTGAACCTGGAATTCTAGGGACAGGACTGCATGGACAGCTTGGTCCCACAGCCCTGGCTTGTGTACCCCACAGAATTCTGTGGGAAAGTGTTCAGCTGTGGGGACATGTGTGGGAGAGCCCACTGGCATCTCTTCCTCCTCCACTTGTAGTAAACATAGGATCTCATCTGCCACCTGAGTCTCAACTCCAGGAAGAACAAAGGAATTAATTTCCCAGGAAACAAACTGCTAATGCTGCTGAGTTTTAATGGCTGAGTGGGGCCAGTTATAGAGAGAGCTAGAACTGTGATTATGTCCTTAGGGACAAGTGGAAACAGACACACCACAGCCCCTGTCACTTCCAGAAGCAAGCACACAGGCCTTAGGGAGCCCTGTAAGGTCAGTGCCTGCTGGCTGCATAGGGAACCACCAACCTGGGATGGACAGATGGACCTGGGCCGTTAGTACTGAAAACTTCCCAGAGGTTATGACGTGCGATGAGATGTGTAAGGTGAGAACCACTGGTATAAATGTTTTCATTAGACCTGGTCCCAAATCTGGTTCCTTATCATAATCATGCAGAGCTGCAAGGCCCCAAGGCCCAGGTCCCAGCTCCAAGGTTAGATTTGGGGGAGCCTGGGCATCTGTGCTTATTTTTAAAGCTTGTCCAGTCATTAGGATCAGCCAGTTTAGAAACTGCTATTGCTGACCCTGGATTTTATATCCCCTCCCAGCTGGAGAGATAAGAGGCTAGTCTGTGATTGAGAGCACAGGAAGATAAAGAGAGGGGGAAGGTGACTGTCACCTTGCAGTGTTCCAAGTCTCCCAACCATGGCCCCCCTGCTCCAGGACACTTTGAAATGCACATTTGTCTTGAGGAGGCATTAGGGGCTCAGGTCTTACTGTGGATACACCTGGGCTGAGGGTCTGGACATCTGTGTGTTTGTATCCATCCATTTAAAGGGACCTTTTATCTGAGGTCCTGTGTTATGTTCAGCAGTGAGAGGAAAAATGCCCAGAGAGCAGGCAATGAGTTTCTAAGATTTATTTGTCCAGCTGCAAACAGGCAGGCTGAGAACCAAAGGGGTGTCAGCCCTGAGTAGCAGCAAAGTATGGATTTTTAAAGGGTGGAGGAGTTGGTGGGACTTTCAAAAGTCCAGATGGGGCTAGTAATAAGGAAGCAGGCTCTGAGAACAGGGAAGTTACCAAAATCTTGTCAGCAGAAAAAGATATCTTTGTTAAACAGGGTAACCACAGGGCATGGGCAGTTATTGGGGACCGCAGATTTATTGGGGGCTTGCTGAAATTAGACCTAAATTCCTGGAACCCAAGACATTCATTTGAGAATTTTCATAAATTCACACTTTAAAGAATTCATAAGACTTAAAAAAAATTCCATTCCATGACTAATTGTTGTATTTAATTCTGATTTTGGACCATTACAGTGAGTTAGCCCTTAAGGAAAAGTGACCTTAGGCACAGAAATCTAACAAAATATGGAGAAACGGGAAGCAGCTCTGGGCACTGTGGTGCTTAGAACATACCAGAAACAAGAGCACTGGTACTTCTCTCTGTACCTTGTGTTCTCCACTTGGGTGACTCCAACTCAGGGTATGGCGGGTTTCTGGAAACATGCCTCAGGGTCAGTAGAGAGATCATGTAATAGATAATATTTTGTGTGGAAGTATCTTGTAGGAATTTTTTACAGAGTCCTTACTTTTGACCAATTACTTCAGGGCCAGTACCTAGGTTACCTGCGTAGCACAAAAGGAGTATGAAATAGTTATAACTTTGCAAAAGGCAACATACACAAAGTTGGTCCTTCTCTCATCACACCCTGAAGACATTTGCCATGAGTTCCATTCCAAAAGCAGACCCTGTGGCCCTCAGGGTTGAAGTCCCTATGTCTTAGTATCCTGATGATCAGGATTAGAGCTCGTGGCCCTGAAAGATTCCCTGGGATCTTCTGATTAAGTGAATGATTAATCGCATTATGGCCTTTGTGACTATCGTGCTGGGTGCTAGGAGACTTTTTTACCCTTGAAGGCTAACCCCGTGGGGCCCAGCTCTGCCCCCTTGGGTATTTTGCTTGCACTGTGAATGGCATTTATGGGAGGCCTGTCATTTTGAGGGTCTTAGAAATGGAAAACTTATTAAAGAGGCTTCTGTATAGAATACCTGATCACTTAGGTTTTTTAATGCAAAATATAACAAACTATAGATTTCTTGTTCTCAAATTAAAGCCAGATTCTGCATGGATTCAATGGTAAAAGACTTTGGCTCCTTCGTGTCATTGACCCCCATGAGTTTGGGCCATTTGCAGACTTACCCCATTTCAACACTAAGTACCTGCTAAGTCAGTATCTTTGCCTTGGAGGAGCTTCTCTGTTTCCTCCATCATAACCAGGCATACTTTAGACACATTTTATATATGTATATAGTATGTTGACAATAAAAAGATGGAAAAGATACATTGTGCAAACATTGATCCTAATTAAAAGAAAACAGGAGTGGCTATTGTAATATCAGATACAGTGTAATTCAGAGCAATGAAAATTACCAGGTATAAGGCCCTGGCTGGTGGCTCAGTGGATAAGGCACTGGCCATCAAACCCAAAGGTACCAGCATGCGAACCCAAAGGTACCAGCATGCGAACCCAAAGGTCACTGGTTCGATTCCCAGCCAGGGCACATAACCAGGTTGCAAGTCAGGTCTCCAGCCAGGTCCGTAGCTGGAGATAGGTGAAAGGCAACCATACATTGAAAAAAGAAAGAAAGAAAGAAAATTACCAGGTATAGACAATCCTATCCAAGATACTGCATTACATTTAGTCATCCCATGTCCTAGTCTGTGACAGGCTCAAACTTTCCCTGTTTTTGATAACCGTGATAGTTTTGAGAAGGACCTGTCAGGTGTCCCTCAGTTGGGACTTACCTGGTGTTTTTCTTATCATTAGACTAGGACAGTGATTTTCAGCCTTTTTCATCCTGTGGCACACATAAACTAATTACTAAAATTCTGTGGCCCATCAAAAATATATATTTTTTGCTGATCTGACAAAAATTAGGTATCATTTTGATTCATTCACACTGGATAGCTATTGTGTTAGCTGTTGTCTTTTTTTTTTTAATTAATTTTTTAAAAGATTTTCTTTATAATTTTTAGATAGCGGGGAAGCGAGAGAGGGAGAGAGACATCAGTGTATGGTTGCCTTTCACCTGCCTCCAGCTACAGGGCTGGCTGGAGACCTGGCTTGCAACCTGGTTATGTGCCCTGGCTGGGTAATCAAACCAGTGACCTTTGGGTTCGCAGGCTGGCGCCTTATCCACTGTGCCATCAGTCGGGGCTTCATTTTTTATTTGACAGTCTAAGGGAAAAGACTTCAGTGCCCCTGACTAAATAGCCAGGCATTGCGTATTTTTAAAATTCTTGTGGGACACCGGTTGAAAATCACTGAGCTAGGATTATAGGTTTTTGGGGGGAAGACCACAAAGGTAAAATGCCATTCTCATCACAACATATCAAGAATACACATTGATCATTTGACCTATCAATGCGTTATTAACCCTGACCACCTGGCTGAAGCCGTGTCTGTCAGGTTTTTCCATGCTGTAGTTACTGTTTCCTCTTTCCATACTGTCCTCTTTGAAAGGAAGCCCCTGGGTGCAGCCTACACTGAAGGTGGGGAGTTAGGCTCCACCTCCTTGAGGGGGGGTAGTCCCTACATAATTTATTTAGAATTCTCCTGGGGAGATCTGTCTCTTTCCCCTCATTTATTTATTTACTCAATCATTCATTTCCTTCCTTTTTAAAATTAGTTCAATCATATATATGCATAAGTCTGAACAAGATTGTTTCAATGACTTGTTTTAGAGCTTTAAGAAAATGGAAACATATGGGATGTAGTTAGTTGTTTGCCTGTTTTCTACTCAACATGGTTTTAGACAGTCATTTGGGAAAGCTGTTCTTCACTGCTGTACAAGGTTGAGTTGTGTGACTATAGACCCATTTATCTTTTCTCCTGTTGACTGGGTTATTTATTTCTCTTAGCTGTCACAAGCAGCACTGTCCTGAGGATTGCTGCGCAGATCCCCTGACTCACTAGTGCGAGTTCTTTCCTACTGGTAACTGGCTGTGGAGTTTCTACCTTGTACAGCAGGTCAGTGTTCACTTTTACATCATCGTTCCAAATTGCCCTCCCATTATACTCTCTCCAGCAGAATGTGGAGATCCCCTTTGCTTTGTGGCCTTCCTGGCACTTACCTCATTGTGTTTTTCATTTTTGTCATCTAGTGTAAAAGGGAATCACTGTGATCTCAGCTGTGAGTGCAGTTGAACTTTTATGTTTTTTCACCATTGATGCTGCCCTTCTGTGTAGTGACGTCTTTTGCTTGCTTTTCAATTGAGTTGTGGGTCTCTTTCTTCTTGAATTTGTTTTTATGTATTCTAGATACCAGTTTTTTATTATTATATGCACTGCTTACAGAAGTTTCTTTGCAAGTATATTTCATTATGTTTTGATCTATGAAAAGCGATAACTCCCACTTGAGAATCCAGACTTGTTTTAACTAGAACAGTCTTTGACTGTGCCAACAATGGGTGCCACTGTTTACACACTTGAATGCTTTCACGTAGAAGAGTAGCTTGTATTCTAATAGCTCTGGTGGAAGGCCATATCCATGTTCTGTTGTTCCAGTGCTTAAGAACTTTTTAAAAATTTTGAAGTTGAAAAAGAGGAATACAAAGTTTTTAAATGCTGAAATTTTATTGACAGTACTCAGTTACTTTTGCTATTCTTAGACTGTGCTTCTTAGTATTTTAATGAGATTTGCTCAACTTCTTTCATTATCTGTTGCTGTGCTTAAGTTGTTAGAGCTGGAAGATTCACTCTTAATTATTAATCTGTATTTCATGCATGTTGATGTATATTCCATGTACTTTCACCCTTTGACTCAAAGTAGCTGAATAATATAAAAATTTTAAATTTTAATAGGAATTTTCCTGTGGCTTCCATCATGAGTGAAGTGCCCTTATGTAGACTTACAATGATTATAGCAAAAAGTGAGATGGTAGATGAAGCCTCTTACATTTGAATCAGCTGCACACTAGGACTTCAGTATAGGATGGCTGGCACCAAGATGGACGTGTGCGGATGAAGCCCTGGACAGCCTCAGAAAGGCTGCCCTTTCACTCACTCCTGCACATACTTGCTGCCTACATACTGGGTGTAGGCCCTTCGAACTGCTCTGTTCATAAGGATACCAAGTCCTTATGCTCAAAGGATTACACTGAGGGAAAATGGACAATCAGTCAGTACAAATATGTGTGAAGTAGTGGTCAGTGTCATGGAAAAAAAGAAGAGCAAGGTATGGAGGGAAGGCAGCAGCCATTGTAGACCCTGTGGGGCAGGGAAGGCTTGCAGTGAGTTGGAATAAGTCAGGAGGAGGATATGAAGAGGGAGGAACAAAGAGAGGTGGGAGGTGACAGTGGAATAGAAACCTGAATGAAGCGAGGGAACAGGTTGTGCATGTGTCCAGGGAAGCTCATTCCAGGCAGCAGGGTGAGTGCAGAGGCCCCAGGCCAGAGCTCCACTGGTTCTGAGGAAAAGCAAGGTAGGAGGAGCGGAAGATGAGTTTTGAGAAAGAGCCCAGGGCCAACTTGTTTTTGGCTTGGGGTTTTATTTTAGTGTGATGGGAAGCTACGGTGAGGTTTGAACAGAGCAGTGGCATAAATCGCTGTCCATTTTACAGTTGTCACAAGACTGCTGTTAGAGAGACAGGCTAGAGCTGTGTGGAGGGAAAGAACCAGAGAACAGTGAGAGGAAGTTTCACAGTCCAGGAGGGAGCAGGGCAGTGGAGGGGTGAAGACTGGTTGGGTTCCAGATGGATTTTGAAGGCAAACTGGGGTTTGCTGATGAAATGGATAAGTGAGAGAGAAGAGCCTTAAGATTTTTGACCTGATGAATAACTGGGTAAATGATTGTCTTCTGTGTCTTTTGCCCAGAAGGGAACATTATGGAAAACAGGAGGTTTTTGTTGTTATTTATTTGATTTGCTTTCTTCTGGATTGCAATAGAAGGAAAAGTTCTGTTTGGACTTGTTAAGTCTGAGTGCACATTAGACATCCAGGTGGAGGCGTCGAATAGGCAGTTGGGAGTGGAAGTCCAGCGTTCAGGGAGAGAGTGGGAGTGGAGACCTACATGTGGGAGCAGCCTGGGTAGAGATGTCCTCAGAGTCAGCAGGATGGACAGACTAACCCAGGGAATGGGGATGGAGTAGGGGCCCCAGACAGCCTGGCTACTTCTGCACCTATGGGTCAGAAACACAGATAGGAGCCAGCAAGGAGACTGAGAAGGAACAGTCAGGGAGGAAGTGAGAAGAGCGGGGCTGTGTGACTGAGGAGCCAAGTGAAAGATATGCTCAGAAAAGTGCTGATGGACATTGTCAGCTGTCAACGTGCAAGTAAGGTGATCCGGAAGAGAGAAATGTTCATGACACTAGCACAGGCAAATAACTGTAAGAGCAGATTCCCTTGGGAAGAAAGAGGGAGTAGCATTCGGTGTACAGAGGACAGACCTCAGAAGGACGTTCAGATGATCCCTCCAGGAACAAAGGGACAGTGCAGCATTCCCAGGTGCGGATAGACATTTCCTTCTGACGGCTTACGGCTTCTCCAGTGGAACAAGAAGCAAGGCCATTCACCACCTGAGATTGCAGAAAAGGGGAGGAGATATGAGTAGGTGGAGATAAAGACCTGAAATAGACATATCACAGAGAGAGAGGGACATGGAGTGGGCTGACACACAGCACTGAGGGTTGGCCCGAGCCAGCAATCAGAAGTCTAAAGCAGGACTGGTTGCAGGTTGTGAGTGCTTATGTTACAGGTTCAGCTGCCCAGGCAGGTGTGGGGTAAGTGTAAATAAATGCTCCCTTCAAATTTTTGGTGGCCTTGTCAGACTCCTGATTTATAGCAACTGGGATCTATATAAGTGCTCTTTGATAGACTCGTCCTGGCTGGTGTGGCTCAGTAAATTGAGCACCGGCCTGCAAACCAAAGCGTTGCCAGTTCAATTCCTAGTCAGAGCACATGCCTGGGTTGCAGACCAGGTCCTCAGCTGGGGACATGAGAGAGGTAACCACACATTAATATGTGTTACTTTGCTTTGGCTCCCCTAACTCAAGTTTAAAAATAATCAGGTTTGAGGTCACATGAAGTGTGGATAGCAAAGACTGTAGGTGGATCAGGCTTGGCACAGGTTAGTGAAGACATGGGGATGGGACCAAGCTTCGAGAAACAGGCTGTGGAAGTAATGGGTTATAGGAGGAGGTGACTGTGGTTATGGAAGGGATGGGATAGTCAGCAGGGCAGATACAGAGAAGTAAGTTAGGTAACTAGTGCAAGGTATTACTTAAAAGCATTGTTTAGCAGGAGGGAAGGCTAGTTCAAAATCAAATACCATCATTCTTACAAAATAGCATTTTTCTTTAACAGCACTATAACCCAGGAGCTGGACTAGAATTGACACAGAATACTCATGTAAAAGGTACCAAAAGTGGGATGTAGATACTACTGATTGATTCCAAGACTGGGGCAGAAGAGATATAAGTCAGCCTGGAGACTCTTGTGGTGCCAGAGTAAGGATGTGCTCAAAAGACACACACACACACACACAATGATGGTGGTATGTCAAGGGGACATAGAACTGAAAGAGTGCTCAATAGCTAATGTTAGAACAATTGGAACAACAAAATAAATATTGGGTTGTAGCCCATATAAGTGAATGATTAAATAAATTTTCAAACATGGGAGGAGAGTCAAATCTCTTGTGCAGAATTCCAAAAAAATTTTTGTAAATAGTCTCCTTCAAGAAGATGGCGTATAACTTCCACCCTTAAGTGTGGGTTGTGCTCAGAGATGTCCTTCCAAAAAGCACAGTGTGGAAAAAGAGAAAAAGAATGACTTCACAGGGGGAAACCAGACACTACCTCAGCCAGGTGATCAACATTGACATCAACAGTGATAAGACATGTTGATAGTATGTACCCTTGATATGATGCAGTGATAATGACACTTCACCTCTGGGGTCATTCTCCCCCAAACCCATAACTCAGTCTTATGAGGAGAAAAACATCAGACAAATTCCAGCTAAGGGACATTCTACAAAATACCTGACAGATGCTCCTCAAAAGTATAAAGATCATTAAAACAAGGAAAGTCTAAGCAACTGTCACAGCCAAGAATACCTAAGGAGACATGACTACTAAATGTAATGCGGTATCCTGAATGGGAACTTGGGATTAAAAGTGGGGAGGGGCATTAGGTAAAAAACTAAAGATAGCCGAGTAAAATATAGACTCTAGTTAATAATGTATCAATATTAACTGTAACAAATGTACCATGCTAATATGAGATGTTAATAATAGGAGAAACTAAAACAGTTCTAAAAATAAAATTTATTGTTAAAAATCAGTACAGGTGCTAGAAATTTTTATTTCCTCATTCTGCATTCTTGAAAGATAGGGAAGATTTCCTGAAAAGAATTGTACACTTGGAATAAATTTTAGCATTTACTTTTCCAAAAGCATGTAGAGGTATCTGTGTGTGGTGATTAAATCCAGAATAGCCCTTGTCCCCTGTCTCGCTGCCTGCTGAGTATGATGGGTGAGGGTCCCCACCCCAAGGCCAGGTACAGAGGAGATTTCTGTACTTTCCATTTCTGTTAAAGAGGGAAATCTAAAATATGGAACTCTAAAACATGGAAAGAATGTGGTCTAAGCCATGTAGATCTAAATAACTAAAAGATCTAAAGATCTTGGTGGCTTAGTCATATTTGACAGTTTCGAGGCCCAAGTTATGCAGACTGTGTGGGTTTTATCACTGTGCTTCTCTATTCCCCCTTGTAGTTTCAAAATTAAGCAGAGACGCATGAATAATAGGTGATAAGGAAAAAGGTCAGGCATTGATTGATGTGGCTGAATTCATTAGTAAGAATTAAGGAAGCTCATGACATTTATATTTTGACATGTTTATGAAATAGATGCTTAAGTTATAAAAGTTATAACTACTTTTCTGGTTGTGGGAAAAGATAGGCCCAATAAAGCCCTAAAAATGGTGACTGATGGTTTTTTGTCTCCTAGGTGAGCAATGGGTATGCTTTATCTGAAAATACTTCTAAAGGAGGATCAAGTTTCACCAGAGATCAATGTTCATTTGCATAGATAGTATTTTTCTTTTTCCTTTTTTTTTTTTTTTTAAGTTCATCTTTGTTGAGGTAGAATTGGCCAATATAATTGTAAGGTATGTTGTGGTGATTTGATATATGTATACATTGTAAAAGGATTCTTCCTGTCTAGTTAATTAACACATATCACCTCACATATTTATCTCTTTTTTTGGTAGGAATATTAAATCCTCTCTTAGCAAATTTCAATTACTGAATACTATGTTATCAACTATATATAGCCGCATATTTTATCATAGATCCTCAGATCTTACATCTGAAAGCCAATCCCTTTTATCAACCTCTTCCTATTTGCCCCATCCCTGCAAGCCCCTGACAACCACTTTTCTGCCCTGTTTCTATGAATTTGACCTTTGAGGGTATTTTTCCATTGCTGTCTCTCATCACTTCATTATTATGATGTGTTCCAGGTTGGTGTAAGAGAGTGTCAATTCCAACTCCAATGCAGTTATTTGAATTTTATTTGTTTTACCATTAATACTGTGTAATAAAGTTAGTGTATTAAACTGACAGTGATTCTCCAAAATGATGGTACTCAGATATCACTTAACTTTCACAGCCTCCTTTCCAGTGTAATGAGTATTAAGAGTCAGACAAGGAAACTGAGGAAGATTTAACAAAAGTTAGCAACATGGATGGATACTCTTGTGGCTCTAGTGGTAAATTATGTATAAAAAAAAAAAAAAATAGCACTTCCTGATGCTAACTGAAGCAGCAGAGTTCCCAATTTTATTTCTCTGTAAAATGCTCTAGGCATGAATGAGTTGTGTTGACTTATAATCTAGTCTTTGGAATACTGATGGTTACCAGGCACTTCACTTAGTTATTTATTACTTAGTAAAATAAGTTGCTTGGTGATTAACTCTTGAGAACTGATTGATAAACTAACATCTTAAGGTATTTTTCGTAAGTGGCTTAAGGGGGTGGGGTACCTGATCCTGGCAGAAAGGATGAAAAAATTAATAGGTATCCACTTGGAAAAAGGGAGGTGGTGGCAAAGGGATGTTGAGCAGAAAACCTAGATTTATTATAAAGTACACAATTTTATTTTTCTTGAGACTTGCCATCTACTAACAAATCCTGTTCAGTATCCAGTAAAAAGAGGGTTTATTTAAGAAATTATGTGTACCTCACACCCAATAGGATGGCTATTGTCAAAAAAAATAAAAATAAAAAAAAATAACAGACATTGGTGAGGATGTGGAGAAATTGGAATCCTATGCATTACTTGTAGGAATGTAAAATGGTGCAGTTGTTATGGAAATTAATTTGTGGTTCCTCAAAAATTTAAAAATAGAACTACCAGTATGATCCAGCAGTTCTACTTTGGAGTGTATACCCCAAAGGATTGAAAGCAGAGTCTTAAAAAGATATTTGATCACCTATATTTATAGCAGCATTAACCATTTGCAATAGCCAAAAGGTGAGGTAACCCAGGTGTCCATTGATGGATGAATGGATAACCCGAATGGGGTATGTATTCACAATGGAATATTTCAAGGCGATTTATTTTTAAATTTTGTTTTTAATCCTCACCAAGGATATGTTTTGATTTTAGAGATGAGAGGAAGGGAGAGACAGAGAAACATCGATTTCCTCCCATACGTGCCCTGACTGGGAATTGACCCTTCAGTCTTTTGGTGTACAGGAAAATGCTCCAACCAACTGAACCACCCAGCCAGGGCTTTTGGGGGCTTTTTAAAAAGGAAGGAAATTCTGACACGTGCTACAACATGCCTTGAGGACATTATGCTAGGTGAAATAAACCATTCACAACAGGTAAATGCTGTATGAGGTCCCTAGAAAAGTCAAATTTACAAAGACATGAAGGAGGATGGTAGTTTCCAGGGGAAAGGGAATGAGGAGTTAGTGTTGTTTTAGAAGATGCAAATTTCTGTGGATGGATGGTTGGGGATGGTTGCACAACATTGTTAATGTATTTAATGCCGCTAAACTGTATACTTAAATTTTACCATTTAACCAATTTTAGTATATTATACCACAATTTTAAAAAGAAATCATGTGGTATATTTTGTGCATGAACTTCTGCTAATACTTTCTGTAATCATTCTTCAGAGTGGTAAACTCTGCTCTGTGGTACTGGAGTGTCTGCTGGGCAGTGGAGCCAGCAGTCCAAGAAAGAGACCTGGGAAGGGGACCCCTGTAGCCAGAAGTGGGGAGCTTGCTCCCCAGAGCACTCAGGGCTAGGCAAGGGCCAGGAGGGGCAGGCATCTGAGGAGGGCAACAAAAAGCATATAGTCTCCCCTCATCTACACCTACCCCCACCCTTGAGTACTTAAGTGTCTTTCTTCACTTGCTGGTTCTCTGGAATAAATATCAACAGGTACTTTAAATTTTTGTTTTGAGAATAACTTGCCTACACCTCCCGATCTTTAAAATGTACTCCAGTAAGTACTGTGGACACATGAAGACCTCTCTAGGGTAAAAAGCTAGCATCATTAGCATCCGTTGCAATGGGAGCCTGGCAGACCCAAGAAGAATACTGAAGTCTTTTTGTAAACATTCTTAAACAGGATTCACAGTACATTGCATCCCAATTATATGGCACTACCTTATAGTATCCGTCTTGTGATTTTTAAGTTTTCTCTCTCTTTTTAAATGGACTATATAATCTAGTGCAGATCTATTTTTGAATCCCTGTAAAAGCTTCATGCAAGTCCAGTGACTCTTCTAACTTGGCATGACACAAATGTAGGACATTTATTCCACATGGACCAAGTATCGGCGTCCTTGATGTATCCGTTGTTGCATTTTACCCCCACAGAAACCTTGACCCCATTTGCAAACACAGAGTGGTAGTCAGAGAAGTTAGCTTGGTGCTGAGACGGGGTTTCATACCCTGGCCTTCTCCTACTGGAGAGGAACATTTACAGAAATGGGTCACATGTGTGGTCGCGAAGGGAACCTTCACCAACTCAAAGATGTAGAATAGAGGCTTTAAAGCCACAGGATTGAACTATTATCCAATAAAATTTAAAAACAAATCATAAAAAGACCCTCTCTGAAATAACCATGGAGCAAAGTTTGCAGCCTGTACTATTCAGCCGCCCTCAGCGGAAGCAGCTACAGGAAGGTAGCATCCGCTCCAGTGACAGCAGCAGAGAGGCCTGCTCCCCATGCACCCTGTGTTTTGGAATTGGGAAGCTTTTACTGTTCAATTAGTCCAGGCGTCCCAGATCACATTCGGAGAATTGGGAGTTACTGCTATTTCTCCCTTAGTATTTTCATTTACCAGTTTATCAAAATGAAATTCAAGCTTAGCTCTTGCTTATCAGCTTGTGCCTTACCTGTGGGATTTCTTTTTTAAGCTAAGCTACAAAATTCTCCCAAGGAATGCTCCTGGGCAGAAGAAGGCAGTAGATGAAGCCCGGGCTTGGTGGTAAGATAGTTCTAGGGGGTTTGGATCCTAGCTTTGTAGATTTGGATGAGTTATTTATTATCTCTTTGCCTCAGTTTATCTTTTCCTCATTTATTGTCTCTGTAGGTAATTTCTATTGAGGTTCCCTATAAACAGCTATGCACTAACCTGTATGAGACAGTTCCCACAAGGACCAGGTGACTGTCAATATCCTATCTGTAACTAGTTCCCTCCAGCACTGTGATGTCAGCCATGCTGGTGCCTCTCCCTCTATGGAAAAGGGGTGTGCTGAGCCCAGCGCTATGGTTTGTATCATTTCACATGTACTGTGTCTTTGTGCCTTAGGAAAGTCATAAGACCTTGACTCTTGTTACAGCTTAATTAATTTCCTCAGAGTTGGAACAGCCACTGGATTCCGTACTGTGCCCTACTTAAAGTTGAAGTGTATTAGCTGTGATTAGTGACAGTGCCTGTGAAAAGCCAGCAGCTGGCCTTACTATCCCCCAAAGGATGCATGGGTTCGTGCCAGCTTCTGTCTGATTGATTGGCACCTGGCAAATCCTTTATCTACAACACAACTTAAAATGTTAATAAAGAATTTATAAGGTATTTTAGTTGCTTCTGAGACTGATTCTTTGAGGTCTCCCAAAGTATTCGCAGATATACACCAACAGAGGAAAACATTGTGTTGTCATAAATGAGGGAAAGCATAGAAAGTATTCTCTTTTTGGACCGGCCCTGGCATAATTACTCACTGCATTGGCCTCCTGTTGCTGCTGTAGCAGCTTGCCCCAAACTGAGTGTCTGTGAGGAACTGCTCCTGTGCCTGGGCTAGAATCACAGGGAGCAGCCACCTGGTCCATCTTACGCACCGAGGAACCCAGGTGTCTTGGAAGGCTGCCTACCGTATGGAAGGTAAGTGCTCAGTAAATCCTAACTGAAGAAAGGGGTCACTGGAATGTAGCCCCCTACCCCACCCCTTATATGTATCAAGTGTGCTGTAGTAAGCAAAGGGTTTTAAGTGGGGGTTCCTTTCTTGTGTCCCTTCTGGGTGGACAGTGTGCTCAGGGCTTTCCTCACAAGCCCCTCAGTGAGCTGTTGTTAATACCGCCTGTCACAGAGGAGGCCACTGGGCTAGGGCAGTGCAGCAGGACTCCAGCCCCAGCTGTACGAGCTAAACCCCAGCCTCTTAAATACGACATTATTGTGCTTCTGCTGTGCACCTTGGAAATCTAAGCAATGATGGTTATCTCCCTTTTACAGACTAAGCTGGAGTCCAAAGTGGACATACAAATGATATAGCTGTGACTCATGTCCTCTATTTGCCATTATGACCAAGTAGTTCAGTTTGATCCTGAGATCTCTTTGGAAATACCTGTGACCATTTTTGGATGTGGAAGGAACACAGGCTATTATGAGCAATATGTAACCCAGACATAACCCAGCGAGATGTAGTTAACAGGATTGTTTTTTAGAAAGAAAATAGGGTCCCTGGCTGGTGGCTCAGTGGATAGAAGCCAGCCTGTGAACCCAAAGGTCGCTGGTTCGATTCCTAGCCAGGGCACATAACCAGGTTGCAAGCCAGGTCTCCAGCCAGGTCTGTAGCTGGAGGCAGGTGAAAAGCAACCATACATTGATGTCGCTCCCTCTCTGCCTCTCTCCTTTCCCCTCTCTCTAAATATAATAAATAAAATCTTTAAAAAGAAAAATGGAAAATAATGTCCTAGGAACATTTCCCAAGATCTCACGGGTGAAATCTGCATTCTTGCTCAACATGCAATTCCCTCCATAATGCACCTGCAGCCAGTCTTTCCCATCCCTGTTGGCAAAGGGAAGAAAGTAAGTGTTGGCAGGAGCACAGAGTGATGTGGGATGATGGTGTGGGATGAAGGGAGGGTACTTTACTCCACATTGAAATGGCTTTTAAAAAGAAAACATTCAGAAATACATACCGTTTACTTTTTATTTTAAATTTCTCTCTGGAGTCATATATTCTTAATTCTTATGCTTAGTAATGTGTTCCTACCCCTGGTTCTTGCTTACACCTTTTTGGCCTGGAGTGCCCTCCAATGACTATTCACTTCTCAAGAGAAATCAGTTTTCTTTTCCTTGTCCCCTTCCCCACAATTGTCCTTTGTCAAAGTTCCCTGCCAGTTACCTGGCAGCAACCCAGCATCACCTCTTTCCATCCATCATCCCTACATTTACTCCCTTCCCACGTGGATGATCTTCTTTCTTACATTTTTGGTGTCCCTAATATCAGCACCCTGCCATTTTACAGCAGGAGCCAGGAGGGCAGCCTTCTATAGCCACAACCCTGCTCCTGAAAAAGCCAACTGTGTTCCTGGTTGGCTCAGGAGTATGTGTTTCCAAGTCAGTCTCTTGTGCAGAGCTCCTTTGGTGAAGGTTTTGGGGAACTACAGGATCAAGTATTAGTTGAGTTTCATAAGTGAAAGCATTCATAGATTGGTTGACCTGTGTGACCGATGCAATTGCTGTTGATGGCTGACAGAAGTGCTGGAGTGAGGTGGTTGACATTTGGCTTTCATTGAGGTAAGGTAAAGTTGGTGGCTAGTCTCCTGTACTGCTGAGGTGTAGCACTTTCGATTGGCCAGCTTCACTGGAGAGAGGTGGTGTTGATTGGTTGGTCCCCTAAAGCTTTCATATTGATGGGAAGCTGTCATAAATCTATTAGAATAGTTTGAAAACCCATTGCTATGGCTAAGAAACAACCAGGCCTTAACGAGGTACATAGGAGCTTTTTATTTTCATCTGTCTTAGAACCGTAGATTTGCTGGCTTGGAATATATCTATCAAAACACAGACCACACATTAGATCCTCAGCCAGCCACCTACCCAGAGTGAGCACATGAGCACAGATTTGGGGGTTGACAGACCTAAGCTAAAATCCTGTCTCTGTCAATTTAACAAGTCACTGAGTCACTGAAATCCTCAGCCTTCTGAAGCATAACACCTCTTCTGAAAGGGGTTGTTGTATTGATTAAATAAGTTCGTGTGTGACAGGTACCCACTATACACTCAACATTAACTTTCTTAAACTGAACATTCGAGTTTTCATTACAGGTCTAGCAACCAGGAATGCAGCCTGCAGAGGCTATTTGGTGACTCAGGTCCCTCTTACTTGGTTTTTCCCTTCTAAGGTCTGTCGGAATCACAAGCTGTAAAAATTGGAAGCTCAAGCTCCACTCCCAGAGACCTTGATATAGTTGAACTGTGGGAGAGTCCAGGCATTGTTTATTTGTTTGTTTGTTTTTAAGATTTTATTGATTATTTTTAGAGAGAGGGGAAGGGGGAGAGGCAGAGAGGGAGAGAGACATCAGTGTATGGTTGCCTTTCACCTGCTTTCAGCTATGGACTTGGCTGGAGACCTGGCTTGCAACTTGGTTATGTGCCCTGACTGGGGAATCAAACCAATGACCTTTGGGTTCACAGGCTGCTGCCTTATGCCCTATGCCACTAGCCATGGCTGGGCACTGGTATTTTTTAAGCTCCCATAGGATGTTCAGTATCCATGCCTGGCCAACTTTTTACCTAAAGTCATGCAGAAAATTAACAAATTGCTTTGATTGGTCTGAAGTGATACACTGTTCTTGTTACAAACTCTTGAAAATTGTAGAATTAAGAAACAAACCTGGGATTCTAATGGGTATTCTTTGAGTCCCATTCCTATTACTGCTCTCATTTTTTTTTTTTTTAAGGGAAGAAAGGCCTATCTTTATAACTTTCAAAATCTAACCTGACAGGAGGTCAGTCAAAATAGAGAGACATGTGGTACGGATCTGACATTTTCTGAAAGTAGATTAGGAACTTGTCTACCTTTAGGAAATGAGCTTTGTGTAAATTCTATCCTATTGGTTATTATATACATTATACATAAGCTTTATTAAACATTACCATCTTTCCCAAAGGTTCATTATCTCTAAATTTCAAACTTAATTTATGAAGGAGGTGGATATGCATTGTTTATAAACTTCTGTAGCATCTAGCAGAAAGGGTCATGTTATTTAAAAATGGTGCTTATGCCTCCATGGCAGTAGTGCACCTTGCATAGGCTGCCTCTCAAATCCTGAAGTCATCCCTGTGAAATAATGAGAACTCCTTTTTGTGAGAGAGGAAAAGGTTTTAGTCAGTGGTCTTTTCACTATGCCTTTCTTTCTAGTTTTGAGGAAACTTCTAGTCAGCTAAAGTTGAAGGACTGACTATTGAATTTCCTTGCTGGGAAAAAAAATACCCATATTTTACTGAAGAAGTATGGAGCTGCTGAAATAGTTAAACTTTATATTCATTTTAGTCATTCAGGTACACCTTTTCTCTTTGTTACTTCCAGAATTGACTTCACTAGCTATATAATATACCATATTTATATGTTGATGTTAATAAACTTTTTTTTTTTTAATCCTCATTTGAGGATATGTTTATTGATTTATGAAGAGAGGAAGGGAGAGTGATGGGAGAGACAGAGACAAACACCAATGTGAGAAACATAGATCAGTTGCCTCCTCTATGTACCCCAACAGGGGATTGAACCCACACGTTTTGGTATATGGGATGATGCTCCAACCAACTGAGCCACTTGGCCAGGGCAGTAAATTTTTATTTTGGAATAATTGTATATTATAGTGTCACTCTTGGTGTTGTACATTTTATGGGTCTTGACAAATGTATAATGCCATGTATCCATTATTAAAGTACCTTGCAGAGTATTTTCACTGCCCTAAAAACCCATGTGCTCTGCATATTCATCATTTCCTCCCTCCATGCTCCTGGAAATCAGAGATCTTTTTAATGTCTTCATAGTTTTGGCTTTTCCAAAATATCTGTAGTTAGAATTGTTAAAGAAAAAATTAGTCATGGCACCTATTAAAGAACAGTAGGACAGATTATTCAGGGGGGCTGCTACACAGGAGTTTGGCAGTAGAGGAGAGAGATTGGGCTCAATTCCAAACTCAAGAAGGAAAGGTGGGAGGTAGATGAATCCTCTTAGGAAAACTCCTAAGAGGAAACATTAAAGGGGGTATTCCAGCTAAACTGACCTAATAGGCAGACCAAGGTAGTCGGGTTTCACCTGGGTTAGATTCTGGCTAAACCAACTTAGCATGATTCTTGTTAAAATTGAGCAGTGCGAAGATGCATGTGGAAGTACAAAAGTCTAGGGCTAGTTTAGGCAAAGGATTCAGAGGGGCCTGACTAAACTTTGGTCAAAGGAAGAGTCTTTGTGAGAATGATTGGGTTTTTTTTTTTCACTTAGTAATATACTTGGTGTTTTCATGGCTTGACAACTTTTTTATAAATCATTTTGTAATATTCCATTATCTGGATGTACCATGGTTTATTTGTTCATCTACTGAAAAACACCTTGGTTGCTTCCAAATTTGAGCAATTATGAATGAAACTGCTATAAACATTCATATGCAGTTTTTAAGAATAATTTTACATTTATAGAGCAGTCACAAAGGTAGTACAAAGCATTCTTGTATACCCTTCACTCTGTTTCCCCTACTATTAACATTTTATATAACCATGGCACATTTGTCAAAACTAAGAGATTAATATCGGCATATTATCATTAACTAGATTTTACTTGAATTTCACCTGTGTTTAGCTCATTTCCTTTTCCTGCTTCAGGAGCCAGTATAGGATATCACATTGTATTAATATCACATTTATTTTCATTTTAATTTATAGGAAGAGTTTGGGTATTTTTTTATGTGTTCATACAAATTCAGCACGTACTAAGAAAATGGATATAAACATAGAAGCTATAAGAGTTGGTGTTGCTTAATCAGATGAACACGTTTAATTACGATGTTGTTGCTCAGAATTTTTTTAAAGTTCATTTTCTATCTTTAGCAGAGCATGCAGAATTCCCAGTATACAAAATTAAGATGTGTTTTATAAGGTTGCTATTTCTAAACAAAATACTAAAGCTTATTGAAAGAAGGTCATGTTAAGATTGAGTATTTCAAGATTCAGGAGAAAACTGGTTGCTAGGTTGTATGTAATAAGAGCTGTCAATTGCATAAATGTTCAAGTCAAGGCAAAGGATGAGCTGATTGGTAATTCTCTAATGAGCATCTCCAATTTTTTGCTGACAGAAAGACTCCATGAAAGATGACAGAAGAAGTCATTGTTATAGCAAAGTGGGACTACACTGCTCAGCAGGACCAGGAGCTTGACATCAAGAAGAATGAGCGCCTGTGGCTGCTGGACGACTCTAAGACGTGGTGGCGAGTGAGGAACGCTGCCAACAGGACAGGCTACGTGCCGTCCAACTATGTGGAGAGGAAGAACAGCCTGAAGAAGGGCTCCCTGGTGAAGAATCTGAAGGACACTCTAGGTGAGTGTTGGTTTATTAAGACCCAGGTTAGAGCTGAACCACTTCCCGTTAAGGAAAGCAAGGAATCCTGATTGGTGTTTTTTGAGGAGAGAGTGTTTATCTTTTTAGTTTGTGTTTTTAAGAAGGGTCTGCATTAAATATTGACATATTCTAGTTGCCTCATTTTTTAACCTCTGAAAATTAAGAGACCGAGATGGAGAAATAATGTTTGTCATTTCCTGGAGATTTTCGAGTTTGGAGTCTTATGTAAGCTGACACTGCTATGTTTTGGACCTCTGCACATGTTTCTCTCTTCTGACATCAACATTCTAGAGGATCCTGAAGTGGAATTACCACCTCCAAAAATATCAGCAGCTCTGCCTATGCCATTCCATCAAATCTTTTCTCTCTTATAAAATCCTGTCCATTTGGCCTTTCTGCATAGAGAAGGAGCTAGTGAGAAACACTTTGAACCCAGGTGAATTTCATACCAAAAGTCCTGGACAGTATCAGCTGAGTTAGTGATGTCCAGCACTATCTAGGGTTACTCAGGTGGGGACTGCTGAATGCTCAGCTCTGTTGGCTGAAGTCCAGCTTTTCTCCCACAACCCTTTCTCTGGTTTTAGGAGGTGGGAAAGACCACCTTGAATCACCTGATGTTAATGATAGCCATCCTTGCCTTTGTGTTTTGTATGCATATCAGACTGACTTGCAGTAGTTAGTGCTTCAGATTTCAGATAAGAAAATAACTTTGACCTACCATTCAAAAACTTATTGTTGCCTCCTTAAAGGCATATCATGTTGTTATGTATAAGACTGCAGGTTATCACTTTAAGTCAATATTATCACCCCTGTTATACTGACTTGAGTTTTTCCTCTTTATTTCTAACAAGAGATTTTTTTTGTCCATTCAGGGGAGAAAGTGACAGGTGGAAAACTGAGAAGAAAATTATACACTGAATGTAGTGGGTGTTGCAGAATATTTGTCTTTCATTTCATGCAGTCTTGAAAAGTCTACTAAACTAACTCTTCCAAACCACTTAAAGTCTTCATTAATTGGGTAGTATTTTTGTGTTATGGATTAGGTTATGCCCATAATTTGGAGAGAGGAGCGAAACAGACCTGTGTATGAGTCACGCCAGCTTACCAGCTTTCAGAGATTCTGACCCTGATGTAGAAACTTTATTTTTCACAATCTTATTCTTTTTCCACTAAACTGACATCCCTTTAATCTTTGTTTTTCAAGCAAGTCACCAGAAAGAAATACCGTTCTATGTTTATAACACTTAATTGGCTGTGGTAAAGAAATGGGTAGCATGAATAGGTAGATACTCTTGAGTGCCTGAGCATAATTTTATTTATGTTTTCCAATTTCAGCTTTTCACCTACAAAGCTCCTTTTGTTTTAAGGGAGCTACTAAACATTGTTGACTTGTTTTTTTTTTATTCATTTTAAAATAATATATATTCTCAAGATTCTAGTAAAGAATGAAACTGAGTGAGTGAAACACTGGGAAGTAAAATAAGACAAATCAGGCACTCTGAATTATCTAGGAATTTCCTTGAATACCTTGTCTTATATTTTTACTTCAGTATTTAAAAGGAGAAAAGGCAAACCCTCAAATTGAAACTGTTAACCAGTGTTTAGTTTTCTCACCAGCTGTGATCAGAGTGATGACCAGTTCAGCATGCATGTGTGCTGAAGGCTCTTGGAGCAGAGCAGGCTGGCTCGGGCGCCCTGGGCTGGTGTTGGGCCTGGGCCCCTGGCCCCGCCCCTGACAGATGGCCACCCAGCTCTGCTGGAACACTTCTGCTTCTAAGTCAGCCAGTTCCATTTTTGGAGAACACAGATTGTTAGAAAGCTCTTCCTTAAATAGAATCAGAGTTTGCTTTTCTTTGCTTTCTCCCCTTGACTGTCACATGCTCTCAAGAGCTGTGCTGACCGAAGTGTGCTCCCCTGGACAGTGACTACTCTCCTCCAGGTTCAGTCCCCATTCAGGCATGCATTGCCTTGGAAATGTTTGTCCTGAGGTTGAGACAAATAAAAATACAGATACAATCATATTTTGAACACCCATATCTGTTAGTAGCCCGTGACAGCCACAGTCTAAAAGTTAATATTTCCATCACTGCAGAGCAGTGCCCCCCTTTGTTGTATGTCTTTTTGTTTTGATGTATCTATCATGCTCCCCCAAAGTCCTGCTTTTGTTGGACAGAGAGAAACATTATTGTGTCAGCATGAATGTTTCATTGTCAGCAAGAGAAGGGAGGCCCCCTGAAAAGAATCAACGAGGTGGAGAGACTCCCTACATCTCCACAGCCAGGCTGGACAGAGCGTCAGTATCTAGAAAGAAGGTGAGAAGACCTTTGCGGTACTGCCCCTTTCCAGGAGTCTGTGTTGCTATTTAAAAAAGAAAAGAAAAGATTGCAGCTAAAATGGTCATGGTTCCCTATTTACATTACTGTCACCAGTATGCTGTCAGATTATAGTATGTTTTAGATTGATTATGCAATCAGCAAAATTTGTCTCTACTATGAATTAGAAGGAGTGAAAACAGTATCAAAAATGACACTGCATATGTTGAGCTTCCAGTAGCTACTGACAGTGTCATCCACACTTGTAATTTGCGCTGCTGTGGAAATCTAAATCTGTACTTGCTGATTCCTAAATCCATGATCAAATTCCCTGGCAAATGCCTGTTTTGGAAAAATAGCACAGGACTCCTTAGCAAAGTCACAGTGTTATAAATGTGTTTATATCTCTAATTACAAATAACTGTAACTCTATCAAGTTCTCTCCTGTGTTCTTGTACTCATCTGTTATGTTAAAGTTGGCAGTGCATTAATCACCTGTAATACTTAGTTAGAGTGACTTTGAGAAAGCAGTACCTTTCATGAAAACATCTCTCTGTTAGGAAAGGATGACCATTTCTTCTTTTCTTTTAATAATTTATAATGAGCTCTTATTTTCATGGGCAAAACATTTATATACATTGGCTGCTCTCACATTGATCTTATGACCACGAATATCAGAGAACTCGTACGTAGATAGCAAGGGGCAACTGTTAAGAGCCATTGCTGCTGGCAGCACCAAGTTGTTGTTTTGAACTGCTCCGACTATGAAGCTTTCTGGCCTGCGGGTAAGGGTCATTCTTGGGCTGCAGTCTGGGCTGGATATGGCAGCCTGAGTTACAAAATCGCTGAGATTAGATGTTATAAAGCAGCATGTTAAATTTTTAGATTCAAGGAAGCTGCTTCCAGGGAGGTCTTTTTTAAAGGCTTTCCTTTGAGCTACTGAAAGACATTTTTTGTTACCACTTAATGATAAAAGCTAGAACCCACCACAATCCCAAAGGTTAACCCTTCTCAATGGCTAAGTCCAAGTGCTAACTTGGGCTACACAAAATGATCCAGTTCCATCTAGAACCTGTGATCCACAGCACACATTCCCTTTGCTAACCCTTCCTTAGGTGTCTGGAGCTGAAAGTGACCCACCCCCAGGCTTGCTCCTTGAGCAATTCTCCCAATGTGATCATTCCTAAGGCCAGTTAGAAACCCAGCTGTGAGTAGGCCTCCCACCTCTGATTCCAAGCCAGACTGGGAACAGAGCGAAGCTGCCAAAAGGGATTCCTCAGTGCTGACTAAATGCCCTTGTTTGACTAACGGTTTTTTATGAGAAGGGGGGTGGTTCCTATGGATAATTTCACTAGGTTCTTAGAGGCATATTCATGCTAAGATTGACTTTGAAGGGGCTAAGTGACTCCTCCAAGAATACAGTACTAGCTTTTTCGGCCGGAACCGCCATCTTCTGTAATTCGCCAAAATGACTAACACAAAGGGAAAGAGGAGAGGTACCCGGTATATATTCTCTAGGCCTTCTGGAAGACATGGAGTTGTTCCTCTGGCTACATACATGCGGATCTACAAGAAAGGTGATATTGTAGATATCAAGGGTATGGGCACTGTTCAAAAAGGAATGCCCCACAAATGTTACCATGGCAAAACTGGAAGAGTCTACAGTGTCACCCAGCATGCAGTGGGCATTGTTGTAAACAAATAAGTTTAGGGCAAGATCCTTGCCAAGAGAATTAACATATGTATTGAACATATTAAGCACTCAAAGAGTCGAGACAGCTTCCTGAAACGTGTGAAAGAAAATGATCAGAAAAAGAAGGAAGCCAAAGAGAAAGGTACCTGGGTTCAACTGAAGCGTCAGCCTGCTCCACCCAGAGAATCACACTTTGTGAGAACTAATGGAAAAGAGCCTGAGCTGCTGGAACCCATTCCCTATAAATTTATGGCATGATATGTGTGAAGAGAAAAATAAAAGATTTCTGTAGTGATTAAAAAAAAAAAAGAATACAGTACTAGTCATAGGCATGCAACAGAGACGAGACTTCAGCTCAAAACTGAATTTCTTTTACTGCAGCAAGTTGGATATTAGAATTCAGTGGTTGGGCATTTGCTAGGACTCAGTGGCAGAGAAAGGCACTTAGAACATAAGAGGACAGACCTTGTATTAGTGATAATCAGTTCTTATGTTAGAACTGAAAGACTTATTAGCAAAACTTGAGTGGGGTCCCACAGTTAAATGGTAAAAATGCATTTATATTCATTGCCTGGTTTTGATAGTTGTGTTGTGGTTCTGGAGGATAATTTCCTTGTTTGTGGAAATACAAACTATCCAAGTAATGAAACATCATGTTGGCAGCTTGCTCTCAAATAGCTCAGGGAAAAGAATGTTCTTGTAACTGTTCTGTGCATTAAAACAAATAGATATTAGAGTAGTTTGGAGATCCCCCCAGGATATAAAGTTGGCTCATAGCAGAGGAAACATAACTTGGGCTCCTGAGCTCTGTCCGTGTATTTACAGTGTTACAGTGCTTTACATTTGGCATAAGCCTTTCAGAGATCAGCGGGTATCACTGAGAACCAGCTGAGATCGGACCTAAAACATGAAATTAACACCAGTATAAACATGTCCAACTGATTCATCAAAATGGTTTTCCCTAGTATACTTGACCCAGAACTTACTATAATCAGCAGGTTCTCGCACCAGCTTGCATGTAAGGAAATCCCTGCTTCTTCTTGGATCAGCCCTGTCAGTTTTGAGCCAGTTTCATGGAGGCTTTTTTGTTACAACAGAGATAAGGAGAGTGATGGTCAGAAACAGTCTCCTGGGCTCACAGCATCCATGTACAGGATGTGGGGGAATTTTCATTTAGAAGCTGTGGGATTCCACAGTTTGTGCCAGATACGGTGTTGGGGGTCTTGACTGATTACAAATGTCCTGCACATGTCTGAACCTGCGAATGTGATGTGATTTGTCATGAATGAATTGCAGGTAACGAATGGCTCCATCTGTGACTGCGGGAGCCAAGTCTGAATTTAAGTTGTCTATTCCTATGTCCCTTGGAAATCCCTTCTGAGACACTTCATGCTCTGCTGACCTTTGAAAGCAATAACCAAAGACTTTGAGATAGGGAGGAAAACATCATGTAGGCATCAGCACTTAGTGACAGACAGAGTATGCTCAGGTCAGAAGAGGGAGCCTAGCCAGACATTTATTTCATCTGCAGAATAGAAAGAAAGCATAAGGTTCAGCCCCTGACTTTGTGAAGCTTGCTGCTGGGAAAATGACACAGGTGCACATAAGAAGTCCTCGTTTGAACAGTGGCACTCTTCCTGCCTGTTCCACTGGAAATGGGGGCTGTGTTGTGCAATTCAGGCCTCTCCGGTCCTTCAGGAAGCAGCATAGCAGAACAGTTGGCAGGAGCTGGGACGAACCCATATGTCAAGTCCAGGCTTTGCTGCTTACTAGATGAGGGGCTTTCGGCAAGCTATTGAAAGCTAAGCCTCAGCTGCATCATCTACAAAATGGGATAAGTGATTACTTGTCTCAGGAGATTGTTTAGAATTGAATGTAGTCATGTAAAGAATATTGGGCCTGAACCGAAACTTGTGAGAGGAGGTTGGCTTTCATTGAGGGAGGGAAAACACAAGTGAAGATAGAGCCCAAAAGCCAGACCTGTTGAAAGCCATTGAGCCAGCTGGCCAGAGTGAAGAATGTTGAGGAGTCCTGAGTGACTGGGGTGCATCACACCATGAAGGCCCCAACCACTAGACCCAGTGGCATTTGAAAAAAGAACCCTCCCCCAAAGGTTCCTCGCATGGTGGGTTAAGGATGCACAGTAGGTTTCTTGATCTGGATGTCAGGAAGGGGATGGAGGGAGCCAATAGGTCAGCAGGAGGTCGGGGATGAGAGCTCAGGCATGATGTTGGAAGTGCTGAGCTCAGCAAGTGAAAGGAGGGTGACATATCTGAGGTATTTTCAAGGAATTGGTGGTGTTGACTAAATATGGGTCAGCTGCTAGTATTAGTCATGAGTGACTCAAGGATTTTGAGCGTGAATGAATGACCAGCAGAATGACCAAGAGAATTAGGAAGTAAGAAGAGAAATGGGCCCTAGGACAGACCCACTTGACTTTGAAGTGATGGAAGAACATCAGTGAAAATGGTCATGAATCTCAACTTTAGGAGACATAAAATTGAGCTTTTGTCATAATGTACTTTCTATTTTTAAGTGAATTTTAGTGTTTTGGCCTTATATACAAATAATTTTCTTTGGGGCCTACAGTGGAGACCATACTTTCCTGAAGCAGCTTGTTACGTCAATGCCTCAGCCAGGCTCTCTAGCTTTGCCTTGTTCTGAGGAGGCCCAGGCCTGTGGTCCACCAGCAGGAAGGCCCTGGAGGCCCAGTCACAGCGGTGCCCACAGGGCCACAGGCTTCCCCAGCCAACATTACCTGCAGAAAATTGTGTTACCCCACACCCTAAAGCCAAACAAAAGTTAATGCAGCAGAAAAATTCAAATCAAGACTTCCAAACTAATTTTATACATATTTTTCCAGAGTGAGCACTAATAATGATTTCTCTTGGAGTGCCTGATTTATGCCAGATACTATGCGACATTTTTGTTTAATCTTCTCAATAACCCTGAGAGGAGCATAATCATTTTTCAGATGGAAAAAATTGAGATTCAGAAGTTACATGTTATGCCCAAGAACACCCAGTAAGTGATAGGGTTGAAATTCAAAGCAGGTCTGCCTGACTTCAACCTTAACAGAGATTGATTGCTTCGGGAATGGGGGATTCGTAGTTGGGTGAAATGATACCTGCTTGGCATGGTTATTGGTGAATTCAGGCATTCCCTGGCTTCTACCGCACAGCTGTTCTGGTTTCCATCGTTGCTATGACCCCTCAAATATTAGGGGAGCAGCTCCTTCAGTGAGCATTGCTTGCTCCCTGGCCCCAAGGGAGTCACTTATCAATAACTTTGCCTGAGTCCTTCATGTTGAGGTAAGCAGGAGCCATTAATGGACATGACTCAGAAGCCGAATGTCCAAGCATATAACTCCTTTCTTGTAAATTGACTTTTACTTCGACACAGCTTTGGTGAGCAACAATCTATACTGTGGCTGCTGCAGGCACAGTGTATCAGCCATCTTTGTCATTCAAGGCTTCTTTGTATGCCAAAAGTTTTTGCATACAGCTATTCCTCAGACTCGTCATCTCTGAAATGCCTGGACTTTATACAGTTATTCATTTTAGGTGGGCATACTTATTTTAAAATTGGGAGAATTACCAAAAAAATCACCTGTGGTCTTATCACCCAGAAATACTCACTGTATCTGTAATTATCTGTGTCTATTTGCCCAGTATTTATACACATATACGAGGCCTGTCCCAAAAGCATCAAACCAATGTCAATATAATTAAAACAGTTTGTGTTGGCTGATACTTTCGGGACAGACCTTGAATAATGAAAATCACTTTACCTGGGTAGGTGACTTCTTACTGTTACCAGTACTAGCTGTCACAGGGCAGTTAGTCCAGAAAATATCAAGCTTTTCCTCATCTCAACACACCCTGCAAAGGAGATTTAGTGAGCAAGCTTGCTTATGCTTCCTGGCACATCAGATGCACACATGTTTTGTGTATTTTATAAACCATGGATGCTGAGTCTTTAGGGTTCATCTGTCTTAGAAGTAGTTTGTTTTCCTGGTTGAATGTTCTTCAAGAATAGAAAATTAGGCCTGGCTAGTGGCACAGTGGATAAGGCACTGGCCTGTGAACCCAAAGGTCACTGGTTCAATTCCCCAGTCAGGGCACGTAACCAGGCTGCAAGCCAGGTCTCCAGCCAGCTCCGTAGCTGGAGGCAGGTGAAAAACAACTGTATATGTTTCTCTCCCTTTCTGCCTGTCTCCCTTCTCCTCTCTCTGAAAATAATAAATAAAATCTTTAAAAAAATTTTTTTAATAGAAAATTACTATTACTCTTTCTGCATATCACTTAAACTTCCTAAAGTAAGTTATTCTCTAAGCAATCGAGTCTTCATTTCAATAAAAATACAAAGCCAAACCATTCCACGAGAAGATGAAGATATCTTCATTTTTATTTATTTACTTACTTATTTTTGCCTAACAGATATATCAAAAGGACCTTGAAAACTTCATTAAGATGTTTTTATAACAGTAAATTTAAACAATGGATTTTCTTATAAATGCTAAAAGACAGTTCTACTTTGAACTAAAGAAAACTATGTGGCTATTAATCATAGTTTTTACAGACCACATTGCAATTCTGTAGCTTGACACATTTCAAAGCAAAGCTTCATAACTTGATTTTAATTTTATTTCAGACCTTCACCTTGAACAAATTATCACTGCTTCACATTAAGACAGGGACTCTGTAGGTTCTCAGAGTTGCATTTAACACATCAGGCATACCTTTTCATTCTTTCTTTTTTTATTTTTTATTTATTTATTTTTAAATATTTTATTTATTATTTTTAGAAAGAGGGGAAGGGAGAGAGGTAGAGAGGGAGAGAGACATCAATGTATGGTTGCTTTTCACCTGCCTCCAGCCACAGACCTGACTGGAGACCTGATTTGCAACCTTGTTACGTGCCCTGGCTGGGGAATCGAACCTGCAACCTTTGGGTTCGCAGGCCAGCGCCTTGTCCACTTTGCTACCAGCCAGGGCTTTTTCATTCTTTATTGTGTAATCACTATTGTATGGACAGAAATTACATATCAGTTATCATAATTTAGAATTCTGTCTTGTGAGATTGTTCACAGGAGAAATGACCTGCCAAATGTATTGCTTACATATAGGAAACTTTTATGGTAATTATGGTTCCAGCCACCTAAAATAAACTTGGATTTGTTTTTGTATATTATAAGCTTTTAAGTTTTAGAGCCGAGAATGTAAAATAACTAACAACAGATTAGCGGGAAGATAATTAGATAACAGAGACAGATGGTTAAAAAGAATACTAATGGGAGGGAAGCAGGAGGGAGAGACTGGGAAATGGTGAGGGATCTTTCCCTCTATAAAATAAAGGGAAGCGTGTGTGCAGTTTTACGTGGGTATGTGAAACCAAATTGCTGTTTTCTGTGGTACCCTCTCTTGTCCTGAGGAAGGACAAGAACATCAAGTAATTTCCCCACAACTGGCATCTTGGTTGCTTCTTATTAAAATTTTTGTACTTCCAGTATAAGAAATGAAGTAGCCAAAAAACTTACATGCATGTCCCATGGGCATGATGAGTTGGGGTAGGGGGTTGCCTGAGGGAGTAAGAGGTGCTAGGTGGAGTTGGGGGGTCAAAGGGGAAAAAATAAGGATAACCGTAATAGTATAATCAATAAAATACAATTTTTAAAAATTGTTGTACTTCACTTCTGTTTGCTATAGAGCATAGAAAACAACCTTTTCTGAAGAGTTACACAAGCGCAGCCTTCAGTTTTAGAATACAGAAACATGAACTCAAAATGCCTAAGAATTAAAGTAGAATCTTCCTACCAGTGCGGTTTGTGATTGCATTTTCCCATATGGCGTGATCTTCTTTTTAGACCCTACCATATGTCTCAAATGTTCCTCTTCTCTATTACATTGCCGTGCCTGTGCCCTGGGGACAGGCATGGGTGCAGGGGGAGTGTGTGCTTGTTGGCAAGTGCCGTGACGCATACTGCTGAGCCCCGGAGTACTGTGAAGGCAGTGCTGGCACCTCCGTCTGTGCCTCCTCTCCCTCAGAGTCCCCCACCTGGTGCTCACCACTCCTCCCTGGATGGGGGACAGGTGTGCATCTGCCAGGCTCCCGCCTGACCCATGCAGGGCCTGGCCTAATGGGTGGACCTAGCCAGGCAGGCTGGGTGTTTCTCTGCACAGCAGTTAGGCCTTGGGTTCAACCCCATCAAGCTGCCAGTGCTCTGTCCTCCTAACTCATCCTTGTCACCTCTGTTTCTGAAGTCAGATTCTGTGATCGCCCCCAGTGGTCCCCAGTGGCTTTCAAACCTGAGGGCAGCTTTTTGTAAAACTTTAAAGCTGTGGCCACCCAGTTACCCTGTGGAAGCAGGCTGCCCTGTGGTGCTGTCTGCTGGGCATCTCTTGGTTGTGCATATTTGGTTCTTTAAGGAGTAAAGCAGTTGATTGCCTTAAGTTGGAAATTGTACAAGTGGGTGTGGTGTTTAGAAGTAGAGCATGAATTAGTAGTGAAACTATAGCTGTTCTTATGCTATTAATTTAAGTTGACTCAACCTATAATGATTAATGTGCTAAGGAAAACAGTGTAGTGAACAAAGATGTCTTTGAGGATCAAAAGCCATCACTTGGTCTTCTCGTGATTCTTCTGTGTTTTGTTTTGTTTTTTTCATAGCTTAGTATGTACAGTTAAGTTGAAAAGTGAAGTTCATTTGATAATATATTGGATTTTAGAATACTGGAAAAAGCCCAGAAGATAACCTGGTCCTGAACTTTTTTATGAAAATCAGGCAAGTTGACTGACTTGTTCAAGGCTGCAGGGGTTCTTCACAGCAGAGCCAGGAGCAGGCCTTGGAGTCCCAGGCTGGGCTCTGTCCCAAATCACAGATGAACGGCTAGGGGTGGAGGCAGGATCCCAGTTACTTGTAAGACCTCCTCCTGGAACACAGGCAGTGAATGAACCTGTGACCTCTGTGGACCTGGCATTTAATAACTCAGTGTTTGCCTTGTTGAAAAACAGTGTGTGTCATCTCCTATCCTTTGCCTCCTTTGACTTAGAAAATGGGGCTCATTTATACTTCCTGCATGAAAGCCCATTGTACATTATTGAGCATCCCCTCTGTGCCTTAAATAGGGACCCTCTGTCTTAACCCAGAGAGCAGGAGTGAGGTGAGACCTGCTTCCCAGGTGCATGTTAGGGAAAAAAACAGATATGTGTGCATCTCTGTTGAGGAGGCACCATCTGTTCTTGTCTCCATTGATTCTGCCTTTGTCCTCATGGGGAAGGGAGAACAATGAGATAATATAACAATGGTAACAAACTCAATGACAGCTATCATTGGGGCTCTTGGGGCTGTACCAGACACTACACTAAGTGTGATCCTCAGTCATTGGACCCTCCTAACAGCCCACAAAATACCACTGAGACCCTTACATTGCAAATTAAGAAACTGAGGAGTAGAGATGTAGAATGGCCATGGTCTGAAGCTAGGAGGCACAGAAGCTGGGCTTGGAACATGGTCTTAGAAAGTTGGCTGGAGTATGGTTCGGTTGTCTTTGCCAACCACTTGCTACCTACAGGAATATGCTGTCCCTTTTCTCATTTTCATTTACTTATCACATTTCATTTTACTTAGGTATGGACTTGAAAAGATGCGTACATGCTAAACTTGGACCAATGGATTGACACATTAATGTTGCAAAATGATATATCTAATCTTTTCAAATATATACCCTTTGCGTAGTCAGAAATGCTTGTGCTTATGGATTCAGGTATGTGTTGAGAGGTACTAAACATGTATTGTTAATTCAGATTTTTTCATTAAAATTTTAAAATTCTTTTCATTGGCATCTGTGTTACCGCTTACTTTCACAATTCTGTAATTCTCAACCATTTTGTTCAGGCTTAAATATTCAGTCATGTTCTTTGCCTGCCTGCTCACAAATGAACTGGCTTTCTTATGAGCAAGGATGGAAATTCCAGGGCAGAGTCCTGGACACAGGGACCCATATGATGGTAGGCCTGTTTTCCCTGGCACTTGTCTCTCTGAGCTGGTTCCTTGCACATCTGCCTCGCACATCTGGATGGGGACATAGGGACAGAGACAGTGCCATGTTTTTTTTGTCCCACCTTTAACTGGCAGCCCCTTTCCAGTCTGTGTGTATCTGCCTCAGGGGTGGTAGCTCTCCAGTCTGTGTGTATCTGCCTCAGGGATGGTAGCTCCTTTCATCTTAAGAGTCCCCTCCCTTCCTGGACCATCCATTCCCTGTACTTGGGAATTTGGTATGGTATGTGGTAGAGCACCTCATCACTGGGTGAGTGGTCAACACCTGAGATGCACAGGCCTGGGAACAATGAAAGTCAGTCTTCTCAATTCATCCCATTTCGGGGGTGCGGGTGAGGATGAGCAGAGAGAAGGGTGCAGCAGGAACTCATGTACCTCGGACCCCTCAGACACAGCCCAGCTGCAGCAGTACCCCCCACCCTGGCCACAGGCCTCAGGTGTGTGAGTGCTGGGCTCATAGTAGGTTCTCAAAAGTTTTGTTGAAAGGTGGAAAGAAGGAAGTGTTGTAGGGAGGGCTTGGTGTGGTGTGTACTTGGGAGGCTTGCAAATTGTAATATCGATCTGTTCCTAAGGAATTTTGTCAGCACTCCTGGCAATGCAGGTGGGTACCACCTGAGAGGTCAGGCTAGAAAGATGGAGGAGTGTGTACAAAATGGTGGTGAGATAGGAAGTGGAGTTTACTAACTGAGCAAAGATTTATTGAATGCCAGGCCCTGTGGCTACAAAATGACTAAACGTGGTCTTAGGTAGATAAATACAGGATAGTGAGGCAGATGATGAGGTGCTGACATGGAGGTGGGTGAGTGCCAGAAGCTGTAGGATTAGAAAGGCTGCATTTCTTCTGAGGAGGGGCATCATGTCATTTTAGTGCCATTTACAAATCTTTGTGCTGGGCATACCTGGGATCAGCCTTGCTTTACTGTGAGGAAAGGCCACAGTGAGTGAGGTCCTTGCTGGCATGAGCCCTGCTCGAGAGTGCATGGTAGTTTCCCAAAGGCCAGATTGCCTATGATCTGGTCAGTGACATGCAGATTGACTGAGCTTTGGAAAAGGCATTGGTTATTTTTAAAAGCCAGATTTAAACTACTAGAGGAAGAAAGTTTCCAGGCTCAGCTTAATGTTCATCTTCCTTTGTTTCTAGCACAGCCTGGCTGTCAAAGGGATATACTCTTCCCTGTTGATGTTAGGGCCTTGCAGAGAATGTGTGGGACTGCCACACAGCAACTGCCACCAGAGAGAGACAGGAAAGATCCGGAAAGCCATCATAGACTGCATTTAGTCCTTTATCTCAGAAAGACTCAGTATTTCTTCTTTAAGCATATCCAGTTCCTAATGGTGAGTCTGTGGTGCCAGGTAAAGAGTATTTTCTACTAGCAGGACACTCAGAAGTTAGGTTGATGAGCTTTTTGCTTTACCTGACACAGCTCTGCTAGCCTTTGCTGCAGCACTGTCCTGCCCTCCAGCTCCACCCCTCTCTCCAGAGCTTTGCCCCAAGGGTCCTGCATGTCTGCTCACATGTTCTCCCTTCTCCCAAGCTAGTTTGTGTCCAGTAATTAGTAACTGGAGCCTCTGCTGAACAAAGCAGCTGAGTGATGGCATTGATGCTTGGTTCTATTTTCATGTAGATCTGGCCTTGTTTGAAACCATTTTATACCACTAAGCCTGTCCCACTCTCTCGAGCTGGCCTTGGGGTTTCTCTGACAACCATGCCTAAGAAACTGGCCACAGTGAATTCATTTGGGCCCATCGTAAGTCAAGTCTGATTGCCTATAGAAAAACGTGGTTAGATCGTATTTAATTGCTTAGGCCAAATGTATGTCTGTGACCATCAGTTTCGCAGATTTCTCATTATGGTTCTTGTGGTAAATATTTTAAATCCAAGATTCTCTGAGTGTGGGTGATGTGTACACCCCCAGCAGTTAGTCATGACATAACCACCCACCCTCACGCCCACCCCCAAACCTGGCTGTGCACAGGGTTCCTATGTTCTTTTTAACTTACCCAAATGTAGTACACCCACCACCACCACCACCATCACTTAGCCCCAGTTTTGCTTTATACAGTGTCAATCACCTGGGGTCAACTGATGTCTGAAAATATTAAATGAAAAGTTCAAAGCGCTAGCTGGTGGCACAGCGGATAAGGCACTGGCTTGCGAACCTAAAGGTCAATGGTTTGATTCCCAGCCAGGGCACATAGCCAGGTTGCAAGCCAGATCTCCAGCCAGGTCCTTAGCTGGAGGCAGGTGAAAGGCAACCGTACATTGGTGTCTCTCTCCCTCTTTACCCCTCTTCCTTCCCCTCTCTCTCAAAATAATAAATAAAAATCTTAAAAAAAATAAGTTCCAGGAATAAACTGTTCATAAGTTTTAAATTGCACACTGTTCTGAGTAGCATGATGAAGTCTCGGGCTGTTCTGCTCCACCCCACTGGAATGTGGGTCATCCACACTGCATCCACTTGACAGCCTCGGTACCACAGTGCTTGTGTTAAGTCACCATTGTTTTACTTAATAGTGGCTCCAAACCCATTCACATAATTTTTAAATTGTTAAAATTGGTCTTTTATTATTAGTAATTGTTGTTAATCACATCCTGTACCTAATTTATAATTAAGCTTTATCACAATTACATATATGTAGGAAAAAAATACATAAGGGGTTTGGTACTATCTGTGGTTTCAGGCATCTGCTAGATGTCTTAGAACGCATCCCGCTGTGGGTGAGAGGGCCCAGTTTTCTAAGTGGGAATAAAGTGTGGCATATTTAAGGAGCTGGAATGGGAGAGGAGAAGTGAGAATTGGGGGAGGTTACCAGGTTTTTTCCTTGTGTGTGTGTGTGTTTTTCAGAGCTCTTTATTGAAGTGACAGGAAGTCAATTTAAAAGTAGATAAAGCAAAAAAGAAAAAGAAAAGGAGAAAATTTAAAGAGGGATTTATCTCATATCATTGAGAAGTATGGTTGGATCGAACAGCTGAACTCATGTTATCTGGGTTCTCTTTCTCCCTGGGTCTCATTCCTGCTCTGTTCTTCACTCTTCATGTAGATTGCTAAGAGATAGCAGCTCAGCAGAAAAGACAACAGAGAACCACTGCATTTAAATAGTCTTTTTTTTTTATTATTAAGTTTAGTGAACTTAAGAGTAATTTCCTTTTATACATTGAAATATTTATATATTGAAATATTTTTATCGTAAATGTTAGAACTGGGTATTCTCTGAATAGGAGGAGCTAATCTTACCACCATACCTAGTTTTTACTAAATGCACATTATATGCACCTAGTATATGAAAAGCCATTAAAAGCCAAACATTATATCATAACTCTTATATTAAAACTTATTTCAGTTACTTTGTGCCTTAATCAAATTTTGTCAGGTCTCCTTAGGGTTTAGTAATAAAAGGCTATTTTAATTTTTAGTTGACTTTAATAATATACCCTAACTGTAGTGGGAGAAGCCCCCACAAATTAACCTTTATTCTTAGCATAAATGTCATTTTAAGTACAAGAAAGCTTTCTAGTTAAGTGTGGTTTACGTAACAAAAATAAAATGTTTTTTGCCATAGAGCTCCAGAAGTTGGATACTGCCAACATAAGTCTGTGAGTTTATGGTAGAGAATTTCAATGAGTTAATCTGAGCCAAATTGACAATTATTGGGAAGCAAAATCTTTGCAGATTGAGAAAATGCTCCTGAGAATGGCAATTTTGCAGCTTATTTTATACATTAAAATCAAATAAGGAGACTTAAGGAGGGTTACATGAAATCCATTGGCGGTAATTAAGGAGACGGGAAAAGCAAAGCAGGGAAATCTCTGAGATTGGATAAAGAGTAAAACCGAGAGACTTGTTTGTACTTTTACATCGGTGGGTACTGGATGGTTAATAGTTAACATTTACAGCACTTGTGGGGAGGGGGAAGCAAGATAAAAAGGGATTCTGTGGTCTGTTGCTCTGGTGTCCAGGTGGTACCCTGAGGGGTATGGAAAAGGAGATTACTCTGACATTCCAAAGGTATGTTATCATAGATGCAAAAAGACAGGCTCAGTTAAGGTAAAGGTTGACCTTTGTCGAGGAAGATGCTGGCCTAGGACATGACTGCTTTTAGTTAGGAATTTTTATGTTCAGATCCTTTGTGGGTACTATAGGTCTCTGAGTTTGTAAGTCCCACCATGCAGGCCTCCCCTTGTCAGGTATAGAACATGGCCCCTTTTTTGTGCTCAGTACATTATTCTAAATAAGTTGGCTTGAATATATTTTCAAATGATCAAATTTGTTTGACATTTATCGTAAATCTCCAGAATTCCAGCTGGAAGATGACAGTTAGAGCGTATTTTGAGGTTGTCTATAAGAACATTCCTTTATCTTAAAAGGAGCATATAAAACATTTTGACTTTAAAATCACTAACATTAATAATGTATAACCTTCAAGCATTCATTAGAACTCAGACTTTAATGTATGTAATATTATTCAAGAAATTTAAAATCTGCTTATTGTCATTGAAAATGCAACTCAGGATCAGAGGTTCAGTAGCTTGGTGCCACAAAATTATCACAAAAGCTGAAAAATGTACGCAGGCACACCTCAGAGATATTGCGGATTTGGTTCCAGACCACCACAGTAATACGAGTAGTCTATCTTAGCTCATGGAGAGCCTTGCCTTCAGTTTATGAAAATGCAACATCTGTGAAGTACAAAAAAGCAAAGCACAATAAAACAAGTGTGCCTATAGTTTTAAATCCAATTCAGCTATTTGCCACTGAAAATTATACTTTGTGAGAAATGCCATTCCTAATGGTGCACATTATTTTTTATTATTGTTGTTATATGCAAATAAAGTTCAGTATACAAATTGTGGCTGGCCTTTTTGTGACAGCTATGGAGGTAGTTCCATCAAGAAGTATATTCAAGCCCTGGTTGATGGCACTGGCTTGCGAACCCAAAGGTCCCAGCCAGGGCACACGACCAGGTTGCAAGCCAGGTCTCCAGCCAGGTCTGTAGCTGAAGGCAGGTGAAAGGCAACCATAGATTGATGTCTCTCTCCCTCTCTGCCTCTCTCTCTTCCCCTTCCTCTAAAAATAATACATCTTAAAAAAGAAAAAGAAGAAGTGTGTTCATATCCTCACTTGACCACAAACCTAGTCCATTCCAGGCAGCTCATCCTCAGGGGCCTGTGTCCTTGCTATCCAGCCTGGCTGATAACTAGCCTGGAGACCTGGGGCAAGCACTTGGCCTCTCTTAAGACTCACCCACCTCATCTGTGGAGCACATTTTCCAGCACCTTGCTGCCTGAGGAGAGAGAGCATTGGAGCTGCTATGGGAAGTGGGGTGTGGCAGGGGAAAGGAGACTTAGGTTCTTCTGTTTTTCACAGGATCCCAGGCCACCTCCAGAATCACTGGCCACCTCCGTAGCAACAGCCTGAAACAGCTGAGCAGGCTAAGATTTCTTCTAGATCTTAAATACCGCAATTTTATGATTCTAGATTTGAGGAAACAAATGTTTTCAGAGTCTAATCTTCAGAGTAGAAGTTAAAATCCTGGTCATTCATGCCACACGTGACAATATCTTTTTTCCCCCCCATAAATAATTTCATTCCTTCTTTGTCTTCTTTCTTTGTGCAAAGCTGTGGCAGTTTATACATTATTGAACAAGCTATACATGGAGGAAATCATCACTTTGCAAAAAGTGTTACTTACCATCACCTAATACAGCACACCAGCAATTAGAAAGGATTTCTAATGGTTGCATTCTAGATACTCTCGTTCATAATATGACTTACTCAAAGCATGCTGCAGCAAAAGCTCCAGCGGTGTAGTTGGATTTTATGATTAACTAGAGAACTGAAAGAAAAGCCCATCATTTGAAGTCCCAGATTTTGCTCAAGCGTACTACTGCTCCCCCAAGCTCAGTAAGTCGAACATGGCAGGGGCTGGGACTGCCTGGTGTCCTGCAAGGCTCAGCTCTCATACCTGAGAGGAGAGGGTGTAGTGATGGGTACAGGTGGGCCATTCAGGCTTCCTCCTGGGAGTTCCTGTGCATGGCCCAGGCCACATAGGAAGTCAGGATTGGGCCAAGGTGGGCAGGTCTCAAGGGAAATTGCAGGAAATTGTGTTCATCCAAAATACGGTGCTGAGATGGGCAAGTCAAGGAAGGCAATGAGGGCGTCTGGTCTGCCAAGTTTGGGTTACTTATTGTTTACTTGCAGTAGATAAAGGGACCTGACACTTTGCAAAATGAATGTGAGGATTTGCCTCTCCTATTAGGGAAATATGTAAAATTTTAAGAGAGAAAAATTCACCTGTCCTTATTAAAAACACATTGGAGTTCAAGTAATTTTTCTTATAACTGGGAGAAGTAGGAGGTATGACTTTCATTAAAGAAGAAACAAAGCAAAAGGTGTATAGTGAAAATATATGCACAGAGAAAGTGTCAACAGTGGAATTCCCACACCCACTCTTTCCCTAAAAGGTAACAGATTTACCTGCTTGGAGCCAGGACAGGACACTGCTGGTCATCCAGGGCTTAGGGCTCATGTGCATACCTCTCTCCTCTCCATCTTAGATGTGCAGCATCAACTGCTGTCTGTCTGTTGTCCCACGCACATGACCCACACTGCCTGTTCTACATTCAGAGCACACCCTTTGAGATCTCAGCTGTGGCATGGCTCTGGTCACATGGCTTCATGGTTACACCTGATACATTTCTTACCCCGAATCTTCATTCCCTAAACCTCAACCCCACTTCCACCCAGAGAGGCCGTTTTCATTACCTAAAATCAGAAGAAGGGTTCCTCGCTATTTGGGAGGGCCAGTGGGGCCTTGTGAGAAGATTGTTGACCACTCATTTCAGAGTCCTGCCATACTACCCGTCAGCTGCTGGCAGAACTGTGTTCTTGACTGTTATTTTTATTGGCGTCTGTGCCTCTTCACTGGCACTGTGTTGGACCAGTCCCTGATCGCTTTTAGCATTTATTTCCCCATCTGCAGAAATAAAGGGATGCTCTCTGGGTCACGGACTATTGCGAGGGTTGAGATAATGCAAATGGCAGTAAGGATGGCTTCTTCCCTATGCCCAGACACCTGTAACTTGAATTGCATTACACCAGCAGCTACGTATGACATGTTTCCATGGAGTAAGATTTTCCCAGGTGCCAAAAGCATGACAGGCAAAGTTTCTGTTTCAGTGGCAGTCTGACCCTCGTAGGGTCATGGCAAAGAGCATTCAAAAAGGACTGTGGCCATGGATGGGTGGGGAAGGGGACAGAGGGGAGCAAAAAGGGGATGGATGTAATACAACAACAATAAAATTAAAAAAGAAAAAAATAAAATGAAAATTAAAAAAAGGACTGTGGCCCTCTCCTGGTAAAATACTTTTCTGAGAAAAAAAATTCAGAGCCCATCTCAGATAATAAGAATAATAATTTTTATCATTCATAGAGCACTTTCTGTGCTTCATGCATATCCAAATTTAGGTACCTGTTATGGGCTACTATGTCCCCCAAAATTCATACATTGACATCTTAATCCCCAGAAAGTCAATGTGTGGCTGTATTTGGTGCAGTGCCTTTAAGGGGTAATTAAGTTAAAATGAGGGCTTTATGGTGGGCCCTAATCCAGTGTGACTGGTGCCCCTGTAAAAAGGAAATTGGGACACACACACACACACACACACACGCAGAAAGGCCATGTGAAGGCACAGAAGGCATGTGCCTGTAAGCCAAGGTGGGAGGCCTCAGAAGGAACCAACCCTTAATCTTCTACTTGCGGTCTCAGAGCTATGAGAAGATGAACTTCTGTTGTTTCAGTCCCCAGTCTGGTGCTTTTGTTAGGACAGCCGTGGCATACTGGTACAGTGCCTAAGAACACTCAGCTAAGGGGCCTCCTCAGGATTTCCCCTTGTGCTGTGCCCTTAGTCACCCTGCTCTAACCACCACCACCCCCATCCCACCCAGAGTGACCTCAAAGATTGTTTAGATTACATTAAGGTAAAACCATTGCATTTTCCATGGTGTGGGTGCTATGTAGAATGTTCCTGTCTTGATGAAGAAAATAAAATTCCATACAGGCTGGGAGTGTGCCTGCCTTGTTTATCTTGCTGTCCCCAAGTCTGTGATGGTGTCTGATAGGAACACAATGGCTGAAGTAATTAAATTATTTTCTGTTTGAAAAAAATGGCCACAGTAGTCTATTTATTCATAATAGAAGTGTCTTCAACAAGTATTATGCTGAGGTCCAATGTCTGCTCTGCGGATCTTGACGCCTTTATGTCCCGGTGAAGATTCAAAAACTTGATTGTTCATAGGTATTTTTTCAAGTGGTGTGTTACAGATTTAAAACAGTCTGTTAAACAGTTACTTTTAAATGTTATTTCTTGAACTCTGTTACCAATAAAAATTGGACACCTGGTTATTGCTGCTTCAGTGCTCCAGTGAACCACTTGGTAAGAGCGCGGTGGACAGAAGTTTTCTTTATAAAACCACCTTGTCTTCTAGATCATGAATCTGTGGAATCGTCCCAGGGCTCTCTCACTGCATTAGTGAAACCATCCTAGGTTGGAAATCACATGAAAGGGTTTGTTCTAAGATTTAGTGGTTAGTGTTTACATGGATTAGGCCATGTAAAGCCAGTTAACCCTTACATAGACATCTAAGTTTTTTACTGTGTTTAACATCCTAGCTAGCTCCTGTATTTTCCATGTACTCGAGTGTACTTCCCGTGCCCAAAAAGGAGAAGTACGAGCTATTAGCTTAAGGTGTATTCACTTGAAAACCACTTCATGTCAGTGTGCTTGTCACCTCACGTGTGCCATTTGAGTGCCTTTCATTTGGCCTCACTTTGCAGGTGGTGCTGACCTGGGCATGTGTTTGTTCCAGGGCAGCAGAATCATCAACCTGGGGAGCCCTCTATGGTCACGATGTAGCATTTTATTCCTCCTGAGCTGCCTGCTCAGCAAGAGACCAAATCAGGATTATCCTGTCTTTGCTCCAGTTTTAGGGATAAAAGGAGAGAGATACAAGCTACCCAGTAAAGTACTTTCGTGTCATTTTGGAAAATAAAAATCTGCAAATGGCTGCAGTTCCCATACCATCATAATCTCCAAGTTAACTTCAGTTAGGAGATAGGCAGGCAGCCTAACCAATCCAGTGGCCAACATGCCTTTCTCTCCTAGGCTCACTTCTCAAGAATGTTCCAGAAGTTTGTGGATTTTAACCAGATTAAAGAATTTTGCCTTAGGGCTTTTCAAACCTTTCCTGTGCCTGGGAAGAGTAAGTTTCACGTTACAACCCCTCACATATGTAACTGAAACAATGAAACTGTGTTTGGTGCATTTTAAATTTTTCTATTTTATTCCCTAAAAAAAAAAAAAAAAAAAATGCATATAGTCTGGTCACAGCCCTTTAAATTGATTTTATGATCTACTAGTGAGTTTTTAGTCACAATAAGGAAAATTCTGACTTATTTTTTCCAGTCCACTCATCATAACCTATTGTGGGAAATGAACCTTCCATCTTGAAAGAAAATAACTACCAGACAAGGAAGAAAGGAGAAGGCAAGGGCATGGGTTTGCCTGGTGAGGCACCGTGTTCCAGAGAGGAGGAGTGGGTGGCCCGGCCTGAGGGGGTGCGGGTGGGAGCCAGGCAGATCTCCGCTTGCTGAGATCCGAACCCTTTTAGAAGAGGCCCTTTGAGTTCCTTTAGTCCAGCTGCCTACCCAGTACAAGAATGTGAAGACATCTTGTCTGTGCTTTAATAGCTTATTTTTCTCCTTGAATGGCACAATTTTCTAATCATCCCAGAAGGAAACTAACTTTCTGTTGTTTTATTATCTTTTGTGTTGCTGGTACTATGGCATTTTTTAAGAGTCTAGCAAAGAGATCAGTTTTAGTAATTCTTAGTTTTTAGACACTTGGCTGCTGCAAGTGGCAGCCATCAGGTGATTTTTCTGATAGTGATCTTGGTTTGTAACCACACTGGATTTGTCCCCTTGAATTTTATGGGCAGGGAGGTAGCAGCAGGGCCGTAATGATGCCCGGTGGTGTCCCATCGCACGAGCTGGCGCCCACTGAGCCCTTCTGTCTCCACAGGCCTCGGCAAGACCAAGAGGAAGACTAGCGCAAGGGATGCATCCCCGACTCCCAGCACCGACTCCGAGTACCCTGCCAACGGGGGTGGCGCCGACCGCATCTACGACCTCAACATCCCGGCCTTTGTCAAGTTCGCCTATGTGGCTGAGAGGGAGGATGAGCTGTCCCTGGTGAAGGGGTCGCGTGTCACTGTTATGGAGAAGTGCAGCGATGGCTGGTGGCGTGGCAGCTACAACGGGCAGATCGGCTGGTTCCCCTCCAACTACGTCCTGGAAGAGGTGGACGAGGCGGCGGCAGAGTCCCCCAGCTTCCTAAGCCTGCGGAAGGGTGATTCCCTGAGCAATGGCCAGGGTGCCCGTGTGCTGCACGTGGTCCAGACACTGTACCCCTTCAACTCTGTCACTGAGGAGGAGCTCAACTTTGAGAAGGGGGAGACCATGGAGGTGATCGAGAAGCCAGAGAATGACCCAGAGTGGTGGAAATGCAAAAATGCCAGGGGGCAGGTCGGCCTTGTCCCCAAAAACTATGTAGTGGTCCTCAGTGATGGGCCAGCCCTGCCTCCGTCCCATGCCCCACAGATCAGCTACCCGGGGCCCGCTGGAAGCGGGCGCTTCGCGGGCAGAGAGTGGTACTACGGGAATGTGACACGCCACCAGGCCGAATGTGCCCTCAATGAGCGCGGCAGCGAGGGTGACTTCCTCATTAGGGACAGTGAGTCCTCGGTAAGTGACCTGGGGCCCCAAGGTCTGCCCAAGCCAGAGAGGTTCCAGGAGAAAATAGTAAATATGTGTGTATAGATGTATATTGCACAATGTATGCCACCGCTTTTCAGATTATGTGAAGAAACTAAAAATAGCAAAAGAATATGAGGGGCTCATACTAAAATAGATGAACGCGGTTGGCCTAAATCACCTGTAGGAGATGCATCTCCGTGGTTTTCCTAGGTGCGCTGTCCATAACTGCCGCTTATTCCCAGGAGGCCTTGTGGATGTAATGGAAAATAAATGTTTTTACTTCATGGAGGTGGTTTTGCCTGTATACTAAGATTTCCCCTTTTCTATTCTATAGTCCTAAACATCATTTTCTCTCCCAGTTTCCCATTCTTTTAATGACCCCACAGAGGCCTTGTTTCCACTCTAAGTCCCAGGCATGTCAGCTGTGCTCAACCAGAAGGGCACCTGGCTTCTGACAGCCTTCTGTTGGTTGGTTGTTTTTACTTTATAAACCATATATATAATCCTAAGGTCATCTCTACCATAGGCAGCACCATTGAGCTTGTCTCTGGAAAGCTTTTGAAGCACTTACGAACAGAATTGAAAAGAAAAAGGGAGTTCTAGAGAGATGGGTCTGTGTGTGTGACCTGAATCAGAAGTCTGAGTCCACCTGACTTGGCAATAGGTCCATTTCCAGCAGCAAATTTAGGGTCTTTGTTTTGGGTACATGTCTGAGCTCTTATGGAGGAACTTGGCCAGTATCACACTAAGTAGCCTGTGAATGTGTGCACATGTATGAATGAATATGTACCTATGTTATGGAAATACTCAACTGGTTTTATAAGTCTTTGCAAATGTGCATTCCATATAGTGAGACCTCCCTGCAAACCCCCCAAAAACAAAATGTTCTATAGATAAGAGTCTGTTGTGGTTACATTGTATTGGTAGGCTTCACTTTAATTTTTTAAATGCACGCTATATAACTAGTATGTTCTACATACTTTAATTGTCCTCTGGAAAAGTTGGTGGCCACAATAAGTTGAGTGCACATTCAAGACTTGTGTTGATTGATCTGCAAGGAATTAAGGCCACAGAAATGTTTTTTCCCTCCAGACACTCAAGAGGCAGCTGTGATTTGTTCTTTTTTTGAGGCAGGAGGAGCCGCATAGTGGTAGAAATGAGATCCTATTACAGTGTCAGCAGCGTGTGGAGCTAGTGGCTCCCTGGACATGCTTGGGCAGCCAGCACCTCTGGTCTGAATGTTAACTACATCTGAAATCTGAACTCTGAGATTTTCTTATCCAGCCACCGGAGTTTATCATTCCTGGCAAGACATCACATTAACTTGTTCTCATGTGACGTAAGCTCTGTGCATAGCTTCCTTTTGATTTTGTTTGAGGCTTAAGAGAATTAAAATGGCAGCATGTTTAACTCTTCTGAGCAGAAATTCAGAGGAAGCACTAGAAAACCAATTACAGTATAAAGTGATGCAGAGTCCTTAAGGAATAAATATAATTCAGTCAAAAAGTATGATCTTGATTTAGGAAATCTGAGTTTGAAGAGACCTCTTAGAATGGAGAGGGGCTAAAGCAACCCCACAGTGTGGAGATCTTAGCCCCATTCATTAGGCAGAAGTCTTTGCTTTTGTGTAATATTTGGGGAAAAGAAAGTCCACAAAGAGAGGTCATGTTAGAATAGCATCTTGAAGGTTGCTGGCCTTAGGGAGGACCTGTTCCTTTTCCATAGGACAGGTGCGTGCAAGTGGTCATCGCTGAACTCAGAGATCTAGTTCTTCTGGATTGGTAGAAGTACTTGCATTACATGGGTCCATCTCAAAACTTGAATATGATCCAGTGTCTTGCTTGTCTCAACATTACTAGAGAATAAGCTTTCTATGTAATTGAAACATTGTTTACATTTCATTTTAACCTTTTTTATGGGGGCCTTTCCAGTTATTTGGGTTTTTTCCTTCTGTTCTAACTTTCAACAAGCTACAACACACAAATAGTGTGCCGGGGCCTTCAGTTCTAGGGTCCTGGGGGCAGAAAGGACTTTGCCAGGACTTGCATCAGCTCTGTACCCACAGTGGCACTGTTGGTGTGAAGACTGCCATGTGGCCGGATTTTGTGTAGGGCCACTTGTCCTGATGGGTGTTGCTGTGACGTGGCATTTCCTGCTGTTGTACGCCTGCCTTATGCCAAAGGCATGCTGTAGGTGACTCTAAGGCATGTTACTACTACTGCCTTTTCCTGACAGCAGAAGCAGGCCAGGTTGGCTGCCTTTCTTCCTCATAACCAGGCCTATTCTCATCTGTTATCTGCAGCTATTGTGGAACTATCCAGATGGACAAATGGATAAATCCATTACTTACTCCTTTGCTATCATCCACTGCCTCTACCTCTTGCCAGTATTTCCTCATCTCTCTCCTCCTTTGTCTTTTTCCTGTTCGTTTGGCATTTCTAAGATGAGATTATGGCTTCAGAGTTGCCACCAGGCCACCCCGAGGGCTCTGGTCCACAATCTGACAGAGGCTTCTTCATTCAAGTTCCTTTATCTTTTTTGCCACCTTTGGGCCTGGAACTTCTCTTTTTATTGAGATTACCACAGGATGCCTAATTTGTGAGTAACCTCAGAGGCTATTTTTAGAGTACATCTTCAAGATGTACATCTTTTTTTTTTTTTTTAAGATAGCCTATGTGATTCAACTAAGCTAGACTCTTGTGTGATGATCTTTTGCATTTACAGTATTTAATATTTTTCCATTTTGAAAGATAGAAATATACCCAAATCTGCATCCTATGAAATATGTGCTTTTATGCAGGAAGGAGTGCATATTTTGGAAAAACAAACAAAAGCGTTGCTACATCCTCTGGTATTCATTGTCAGTCAAGTGCTAGGTGTTTGAGAGGCATCTGTTACATACACATTTTATCAGCAAATTAATGAACTAACCGAATGACGCTGTCATGCTTTTCTCCTGTCCTGACTCTCAGTCCTACTGTTTGGAGTTCTCCCATCTTCTCTCTTTTCCTCTCTTGTTCTCCTCGCTTATCTGTATTTGTCATGTATCCTTTGCTAAAGATGAAACAATATCACTTTTCATTTTCCATATTTAATTATCTTACCTGCTAATCCATAATTCATTAAATCAAGGAAATTCACAATTCCTACCTGTCCTCTGCATACCCATCATAAATCCTTACACTTTATTTGTCCACACCTACACCATGGCTATGGTAAGAAGGCTGTACTTACACTTAGGAATAACCAGAATTAGAATTCTGGTAAGCTGTGCAACTTGTCAGTATTTTATTTTTTCAACTGCTACATCCCTCATTTCTGAAAAGATTATTCAGCAAGTGATGCAGTATGAGGATGAGATCTGTAAAGGTGACTAGCTCTATAGCATCAGCCTGTAACTTAGGAAGCCATTTTTCTCTGTAAGACATTAAAGATCCCAAGACAACACCTTTTTTCTCATAAAACACATTGTTTCTGATAGAGAGACACTGTCTTACCAAAGGTATGTAATTTAATTCATATAGTGCTCATACTAATAGTTATTTCATTCCTTGTGCTTTTTAATCTATTAAAATGATTTGATAAGGAAGAATAGCAGAGAAGATTAGCATAGCTCCTTGCTATATTTTTCAAATTACAGGATAGGGCAAAAGTAGGTTGACAGTTCATATGGAAAATACTATAATAATAAATAATACAAGAATAACCTGTTTCACATACTCACAACTGTAAACCTACTTTTGCCCCACCCTGTATATTTCTTATAGAAATCATGAATTTTTTAAAAGATTTCTAAAAATTCATTATTTTTAGAGAGAAGGGCAGGGAGGGAGGAAGAAAGGGAGAGCAACATCAAGGTGTGGTTGCCTTTTCACCTGCCTCCAGCTACAGACCTGGCTTGCCACCTGGTTATATTTCCTGACTGGGAATCGAACCAGTGACCTTTGGGTTTGCAGGCTGGTGCCTATCCATTGAGCCTCCAGCCAGGGCAGCAATAATGATTTTTAACTCAGTATTCAAGCAGTTTAATTGTCTAGATCAGTGATGCTCAAACTGCAACGTACACCAGCTTTGGTGCACAGAGGTTACTGAGTTCCAGGGCCCAGAATTTGCCTTGCTAGCATGGTTTTTGGTGGTGCTGATGCTGCTGATCTGTTGACCATACTTTGAAAACCTCTGGTATCTGTTGTGCAATCTTAGTGGTTTTATTTATTTATTTTTTCTTAGTGGTTTTATAAACATTAATGACAGCAGTTTAAACTCCATTTCTGCAGAATAGTTCATTTCAAAGAATTATAAACATACTTAAAGTTAAAAATTATAACTATTGTCAAGGTTACTTTTATATAGAACTCAGCTTTTGTTGCATGAAATTCATCTCATCAAGCCTTTTTCTGTTTATTGTGAGCTATTTAGAGTTTGGTAACTAACTGTATTTGTTGTTCAGTAGCTAATGAATGATTTAAGCCTAGGCTTTTTTTAATACATTAAACTTTAATAATATCTAATTCTGAAAACAGAAAGGATTATGAAACCACTCAGTATGGGCCTTGTCTGTGAGTTCACTTCCTCACCATGTGATTTGTTCATCTGAGTCCCAGATGTCTCAGAGCTCAGTGACCCCAGCCTTCCCTGCCTTACCTAGCTCCTCAGCACTTGCCTTTAAAAACAAACAAAAATCTTCCCACGACTTACTAGGATATGTGAAAAGAAGACAAGCGTCTTATTTAAAGCTAATTCTTAAATATAATTAGTTGCGAGCTTGCTCAGGATGTTCTTCATAACTTTTTTGGGTCCCAGAGAGGACTTCTAAACTGTACCCTTGGCCTCATTTAAGGGTGTGGCTCCCGGCTCTTCCTAGCTGTGGAGCTCATGCTACCACAGTTTGCTGATCAGCGCGTGTAACCAGCCTGCAAAGAATAACTGGCCTTTCGGTAACATAGAAGGCACTAAAGAATCTTGACATTTAAGCCTCAAAACCATCATTTATTATGCAGGTCTTTGGATGGAGGGGTTTTTTCCCCCTGACATATTATAAATAAAAAAGGAAGTACAGGCTTCCACCACTTCAGAAGTAGAAGTTACTACAGAACCTTTCATAAGCCAAAATGGCATAAAGTGAAGGAGCAGTTATCAAAAATTTATCTGGAAAAAATATCAAGCATTCCCAGATTCAAGAAATTACCTACCAAATCATACCAAATAACTCATAAAAGCTGAATTCATACTAACATATAGTAAAAGCAGGAATGATATAAATACATAGCCTTATAAAGTAGAAATAATATGTATACTTTAGTTTCATATATAAAAATGACTGATTTCGGCCCTGGCTGGTAGCACAGTGGACAAGGCGCTAGCCTGCGAACCCAAAGGTCAAAGGTTCGATTCCCCAGCCAGGGCACATAACAAAGTTGCGAACCAGGTCTCCAGTCATGTCTGTGGCTAGAGGCAGGTGAAAAGCAACCATACATTGATGTCTCTCTCCCTCTCTGCATTTCTCCCTTCCCCTCTTTATAATGAAATAAAATCTTTAAAAAAAAAAAAAAAAAAAGACTGATTTCTCCATAAGTGTGAGATAAGTTAACAGAACACCATGGTTTGTATACCGTCAATCACATGAGCAGTGGAACTTTCTGTTTTACCATTACTGGATGCCTGCTACCAGATTTCAAGATTCTCTCTTTCTGCGCATAAACAGGCAGAATCAATGAGTGCACAGTTCCTTTATTTTGTTCACCACTGTTGAAACAATTACTTCCAGTTCTATATTAAGGCTAACACTCTTACAAGCTTTCTTAGGCTTTTCTGATACTATAGGATACAACTTGCTGATGGAGGCACAAAATCAGTGGAGGTAAGGCCTAGACGCTCCCAGACACGGTCAGCGCTTTGGGCTGGAGGCTGAGGTGCTGGGGTGGTTCCAGGGAAAGAGTTGGGTAGGGCCCTTCTCCTTACGCCAGGAGTTCAAGCTGCCTGTGTAAGGCTCCAGCAAAACAAACTCTGAACACTGTTTTAGCTTTTCTTTATAAAAGGGGAGATCCTCTTAAGATTTTTTTGGTTAGCAAAAATAAGTACTACTGTAGATCTTTCATAAAGTGAAATGGTGTAAACGTGAACTTTTGAAAAGTGGGAGATACAGGCAGTACTAAATTTGGCAGGAAGGGAAGGTAAGTGTAGAAAGCCGACCAGAGAGCAGCCTGTTAACTAAAACTCGCCTAACTCAGGACATACAGTAAGGCAGATGCAGGTTAGCTCAGTGGTTCAGTCCCCAGGTTGTGGTGGTGAAGTTGCAGGTAGCCGACTGGTCCCAGTTGCATCTCTGAAAGTAGCTTGGTGGCTTCTCTGTTGGCACCTTCATTTCTCAAGGTTTCAGTGTTCATCACCCTCTGCCTCTTTACATATCTGTTCCTGATGTCAGGTTCTTAGACTCAGCTCTCTCTTCCTCCAGATCTCTGTAGAAGTCTACAGCGCAGCTCCCCTCCCCCCTACACCCACCCAACCCTTACCAGTCTAATATACACACATTGTTCATCTCATGTTCTAGTTGCCCTTGCTTTAGAGAAGCCTTCCCTGACCCACAGGCCTTGGCCACTGCTCCGAGGTTGCATAGCAGTCTTCTGATCTCTGTCATGCCTCTGAATGTGGCTGTGTTACCCCCTGAAAGGCCAAGTCAGCAGAGGGAATGCGTATTGTGTCATTATGTTGGTCCGTTGACTCCCTGGCACCTTGGTGAGACTCTCGAAATATTCTTCATATTAACTAATGAATGAATTATCTAGAATGTGCGTATGGATTTGGTGTGGACACCAGCAGCCAAATGAAGCTGGGTACTGGGAATTCCATATAGGCTGTGTGTGCCGGTTTCCTCCCTGGGCTGTGCTCATACACTAACTAGTTAGCGTGGGTCAGACGCCATGGCGCCTCACTTATTACTGCTGCCATGAGGAGATCCAGGCACCCTCTCTTCAGACCTGCAGACAAGGGCGGGGAGGGGGCGGTCATCAGGTAACCACAGGCAACTAAAGAACAACTTTTCAGACTAAAAAAGAAAATATGTAAATGTAATTTATCTTTAGAAATACTTTCATAAAAATTCCTTAGATTACAAGCTGCCCTTTACCTAAATACTTATATTGCTCTTATGTAAAATTGCTATTGCCTGTTAGAAATGTTTTTCCCCAAAAAATATTTCAAGCCGTAATGGATATTTTTTTTAAAACAGGTCAAATAAGTTTTTAACACAATTTATTAGAAAGGCTTACAGCAACACATTGCAGCATCAGTGCATACTTCTTTCTCCTTTCTTTTTTGACTCTGCTTAATTATGTTTTAGCTGTGACTACAGGTATAACTGCGAATATTTGTTTCTATTGTAGATGGAAACCACCCTCCTGTTGGTTTATACAAGAGGTAAAAGTTAGGCTTTCCTCCCAGGAATCTGATGATCACTCTACCAAAGGTGCAATGAGAGAAAAGTAAACATTATTAGGGTTTCTTTGAACTATCCTTCCTGTTTTGTTTTTAATGACATGGGCCCCCTCCCCTTCATACACACTGACTCAGAGTGTAGGGAGAAGCTTTGGGCCCCCAGCAGGGAGGTGTGCTGGATGTTTTTGCTGTGGATGTGGTTTCTCAGATGGTGAAGAAACAACATTGCCACCTCCAGCCTTCAGACATGGAATGAAAGACCTGAACAGATGGGGGAATGTTTAAATTCGAGCTTGATAAACAGTTCTTATCTGCAGGCAAGCACCCAGAAGGCAAGTTCATGTCTCCTAAAAAGAGGACCCTGTATCCCTGCAAGGTGTCCTTTGAAAACAGTTCCTTTACAGCTTGTAGAAGGAATTTGCAGGAAATGTTTGCATTTTGGTTTTTAGATGTGTGCAAGGAAAGCACTTGTCCAACAAAAATTGTTTCTAAGGTACCTTACTAACCAATAATTTAATTTTCTAAGAGACCCAGTGGCTAGAGGCAGTATTAGTGTAGCATTTTTGGAAGTTCATGAAAAAGTAGTGGTTCTTAAAAAAACGTAAAATTCAGGGATCATTGTTGCCTGAACCCTGGCCAGAGAACAAACTTTTTTGGTTCAGGACCAGAGTCTGAGTCTGTCTCCAGCTGCCACATGCTCCCCAGGAAAAACAGTTAACTAGAGTCATCAGATGTTGCAGGTGATCTGAAGGAAAATGAGTTTTCTCTGGTGCCGCCTCTGAGCCCTCACCAGGAGGGGCCGCATTAGAGCTTCACAGACGTTAAGTGTCCAGGACAGGAAGGGCACGTGTCCTCAGCCCGGCCTGGTACTTCGGTTTCCCCCAAAATGACTGCTGTTCCTGCCAGAATTTCACATATCTTTTTAGACTAGTACATAAACTTGAAAAAAAAAAAATTTTGTGGCAAAATATATATAACATTAAATTTACTATTTTATTTTTAAGCCTAAATTCATTGGCATGAAATACTTAACATTGTTGAATAACCATTGCTACCATTCATCTCTAGAATTTTTTCATCTTCCTTAATTGCAACTTTATATCCATGAAATACTGACTCCCCATTTCCCCCTTCCCCCAGCCCCTGGCAACTTTTTACTTTCTGTCTCTATGAATCTGACTACTCTTAAGTACCTCATAGATCCTTTTGTGCCTGGCTTCATTTCATGTAACAATGTCCTTGTGGTTCATTCATGTAGTATGTCAGAATTTGCTTCCTTTTTAAAGCTGAATGACATTCGTTTCATCACATGTATAGACCACATTTTATTTATCCGTTCATCCTTCTGTGGACACTGGGTAGCTTCCTCCTTTTGGTTTTTATGTTATAATACATCTGTGAACTTGGGGGTACAAATATCAGTTCAAGTCCCTGCCTTCAGTTTTTAGGTATATACACAGAAGTGGAGTTGCTGAATCAAATGCCAATTCATTATTTACCTTTTTGAGGAGCTGCCATCTGCTTTCCATAGCAGCTGTGCACAGGGTTCTAATTTCTTCACATCCACACCATCACTTTTTTGTTTGTTTGTTTTTTAACAATAACCAGGGTGTGAAGTGGCATCTAATTGTGGGTTGTTGTTTCTTACTGTATGCTTCAATTTATTAACATTCTAGAAATGACAAAGTTACAAAATGGAGGACAGAATAGTGATTTCTAGGAACAAGGGATCGGGCAGAAATGGTAACTGTGACTACAGAATGGTAGAAGGGAATTAATTATGTGTGGTGACAAACAGTCATGGTTTTGATTTGCATTCCATGACATAACCTTTTCGTCTCGGCTTCAGTTTTTGCTTTTTGGGAGTATTTCTTGTACTCTCAGTGAGCAGTTCTTTAGCATGGCCCCAATAGCGTGGCTAGAGCAGCAGTGAGTAATAAATGAGAATTACCCCCTTGGAATTTGTAACGGAGAAAGCAGTTTGTTATAAATGAGGTCAGCGGATAGTAATGATAGTGGAATTGTGTGCAAACTGGCCTGCTTACTGCCTCTTCCTTACCACAGTCACATTCCCCCTTGTATAGCTCCCACTGTGTCACACTCATTGGAAATCAACAGAATCAAGCATAGGTAGTTTCACAAACAAATGGGAGAACACCCGTGTCAAAAAATTTTCAGCCTCTGTGGCCTCAAAGTATGGTTCCTGGACCAGCAGCATCATCACCACAGGAGAATTTGAAGAAATACAGATTATGGGGTGGCACCCGCAGCCTCAGTTTGAACAAACCCTCCAAGTGATTCTCATGCTTAAATATGAACACCAGTGAAACGTGGTAAATGAAATTGGTTAAACCATTTGCAGAGCATTGTGTTATATGATAAAATTCTGAAATGAATATCATTTATTATTATTATTATTATTCAATCACACCAGGCAAGATGTGGTGAAACAACAAAGAGTGTATAAGGACACTTCTAAAACTGTCCTTGGAGGTATTTAAAGTTAACTTGAAGAAGTATTTTGGCGGGAGACAGAGAGGAGTAAACACACATTCACTTCTAACTTAAAAACGGACTGTAAACACTATCATTTAAAAATCAGGTAGTTGGAGGCCCTGGCTGGTGACACAGTGGATAAGGTGCCAGCCTGCGAACCCAAAGGTTGCTGGTTTGATTCTCAGCCAGGTCTGTAGCTGGAGGCAGGTGAAAGGCAACCACACATTGATTTCTCTCACCCTCTCTGCCTGCCTCCTTTCCCCTCTATCTAAAAATAATAGATGAAATCTTTTTTAAAAATCATTATAAAAATCAGGTAATTGGGACTTTATGTAAATAAATTTACTTCAAACACTAATGAGAATAATAATATTTGATCATGTCACATGCAGATTAATGTTAAACCTATGAAGTAAGTATTTCACAGATGCATTTATGGGAGAATAGAAAATGCTAATGAAAAGGTCATCTGAAGTGCAAACAAAGAGAATACTATCAATGGACAGCTAGTGGCATAAGTATAAACTGTGAGTCTATTTGATTAAAAGAAGGCAATATTGGACAACTAGAGTGGGAGATTTAATTGAGTGCTAAAACTCCAAAGGCTGCTTTTCTGAGATAACAATATTTATGATCAGTGGAATACAATTTGCCTCAACCACATTGGTTCTCAATTTGTTTAGGTAAAGGAATTACTTCTCTGGACAAAAGAGTACTTTCCTTAAAGAAGTAACAAAGAAAAATATCTGTTTACCAAACTAAAAGGAAAGAATTAATATAGCTTTTGGTAAGAAACCAACAAGGTGACCTCTCTTGGAGACAGAGTGTTAAATATAATATGTCAATTGTTGATAGAAGAGCAGAGTGACCAGAAATGGGTTCAGAGTTCACCTGGGTTGCTTGGTGAACCACCCAAAAGGATATTTGGGCTCTTCTCTTTCCATAGTCTAAAGCAAAAGATAAATAGAAATTTTAAGATTGTTGAAGAATCAGGGCCGCCTGGGAGCAAGGTCCCTCCGTCTCCTGTTATTTCTTCACAGCCATGTGCTTAGGAAAAAGCCATATTAATACTTACACTGTCAGAGGTGAATGGAGAAAGAAATGAAGGATATTACATACTGCTCTTCTCATGCGTTATTTTCCATGTGAAAAATTATGATTAAATCACGAGTAAAGGAGAGAAATGTTTGACCAGGGCACCTGTTTTACAAAAACCCATAGTATCAAGGAGTGTATTCTTTGGTTTTCTTTTCCAAAAGTACTCACTTGTGAGCAGAAACTGCAGAGGTGAGATATAAGAACTACCTGAATGAATGAATAGTGGAAGACATGTTCAGACTAGAAATCCATAGTCTGTATTTGTGGACACCTACTCTGATCCCATGTGTGGATGTGGAGTTAAATCAGGTTCTTGTACTTACAGGGCTTATGCTCAGATGGAAGACCTAAAATCTAAACAAAAATAATGACATAATAATAAAAAAACAGAAAGAGGTTGATTTTCCACCTATTAACTCTTCACATTCCACTTGGAAAATGACTTCCTAAGAAGGGTGGAATAAATGGCATATACTAATTAATGATTCTTCAGAACCTCTGGTTCAAAACCTATGGGAATAGAAATCATTCCTAAGAGGAATAGTCAGAGAGAAGATAAGATGTGATCTGATGTTGGACTATATGAAAAGTTAGCACAGTGTTCAGCAGAGAGAAATTATTCTGAATAAGTATAGTGTTTGGAGAAAGGAAAGAGAGGAAATTTGGACAGTGAAATGAAGCACGAAGAAAGGAATTGAAGGGAGGAATAGAAAGCAGCTGTTTTGAAACTAAAAAGAAGATACAGGACTGAACTAGATATAGATAGATTTTAGACCAGCTAAGGAAAGTTTTTACCAAGTGTGGTACCTGAGCTGGCATGTAACACTGTCCACAAGTTCTTTCTGAACTTGTGACTTCAAAGGGCAGACTCTGGTTGCCCTCCCTTCAACCGGGGTTTTACCTAATGACACACTATTCGGTAATAATGTGTCGGAATTCAATAGGCGACTTGAAGATTAGGTCATACAACACATGTACATGGCACTCTCTCTTGATATGGGTGATGGGAGTCAGCTGCCATGTTGTGAAGACCCTCCAACAGCCCTACAGAGAGGACCATAAGACTTGAACTAGAAGCCTCCTGAGTGACCCACGTGAGTGAACCATGGTTGAAGCAGATCCTTGGTCCCCAGGAACACTCAGGCGACTATAGCCTCAGCTGGTGTCTTAACCACAGCCCAATAGGAATGTAGTGGTTCTAGTTCAAGGTTTTGGGGTAATTTGTTACACAGCAACAAATAGTATAGGACCCCAGAAAGAAAACTACTAAATAAGAAAGGCAACAGTGGAGAGTGAAAATTAAAGCTCAGGAGATCCTGGCTTCTCATTTGTTGTTTAAAGAGAGAGCAAACAAGTAGCTACCATATTGGTAATATTCATTTCTGTATGTACAGGATCTCAGTCATTCCTTTGCCAATTAGTTCAGCAACTATCTATTGTGTACTTATTATGTACCAGGCCCTGATTTTTTCTAGAATATATAAGGATGGGATAGAAATGGGCTTCAAGAAGCTTAGAGCCTAATAGGAGAGGTAGATATAAAAAAGTAATGATGATAGCATGATCATGAATGAAGTTGAATGTGGTATTTCTGCAAAAGAATGTACACTTCTAGTTAGTCCTAGAGATTATAATGGAAAGAAATCTTTTTAAAAATTGATGAGCTGTTTGATACTTTTATAATTTCATGAAAGGAACTACACATGTTCCTTTTAAGATTGGGAATAAGACAGGGATACTCACTTTTACTTCTCTTATTCAGCACAGTACTGGAAGTTCTAGCCACAGTAATCAGACTAAATAAACAAGTAATTAAGTAAAAGCATCCAATTGGAAAGGATGAAGTAAAATTGTCATTATTTTCAGATGACATGATACGGTACATAGAAAACCTCAAAGAGTCCACTAAGAAGCTACTAGAAATAATAAATGATTTCAGCAAAGTAGCAGAATACAAAATTAATATCCAGAAATCAGTTGCATTTTTATATGCCAATAACAGACTAACAGAGAAATTAAGAGAACAATCCCATTCATAATTGCTACAAAAACAATAAAATACCTAAGAATAAACCTAACCAAGCAGGTAAAAGACCTGTACTCAGAAAATTATAAGACACTGAAGAAAGAAATAGAAGAAGATACAAATAAGTGGAAGCACATACTGTGTTCATGGATAAGAATTATCATTAAAATGTCCATATTTCCCAAAGCAATCTATAGATTCAATGTAATTTCTATCAAGATTCCAATGGCATTTCTCATAGAACTAGGACAAATATTTTGAAATTTATATGGAACCGCAAAAGGGCCCACATATGAACAGCCATCCTGGGAAGGAATATCAAAGTTGGAGGAATCACTTTATCTAATAACAAATTATCCTAATAGGCCATAGCAATCACAACAGCATGCTACCGGCATAAAAACAGACACATAGACCAGTGGAACAGAATAGCCCAGAAATAAGCCCACATCTTTATAGTCTATTAACATTTGATAGAAGAAGCAAGCACATGCAATGAGCTAAATATAGTTTATTCAATAAATGTTGGGAAAATCAGGCAAATACATGCAGAAAAAATGAAACTAGACCACTTTTTTTTATATAAAATTAATTTTTTAAAGATTTTATTTCACTATTTTTAGAAAGAGGGGAAGGGAAAGAGGGAGAGAGAAATTAATGTATGGTTGCGCCCCACCTGCCTCCAGCCACAGACCTGACTGGAGACCTGGTTTGCAACCTGGTTATGTGCCCTGGCTGGGGAATTAGACCACCTTTTATACCACTCACAAGAATAAGTTCAAAATGTGTCAAAGACTTCAATATTAGACCCGAAACCATAAAAATCCTAGAAGAAAAGATAGGCAGCACTATTTCAGGAATTGTTTTTTTTTTAGCAATTTTTATTGAATAAAATCTGCCAAGACAAGAAAAACAAAGGAAAAAGTAAACAAATGAGAGTACATTAAACTGTAAAGTTTTTGCAAGGGAAATCATCAGCAATAAGACAACCCACAGAATGGGAGAACATACTCACCAGTACATCTGATAAAAGGTTAATCCAAAATTTATGAAGAACTTAAAAAATAATGAAAAATGGGCAAAGCAGATTCTCTCTGGAGGACAGAAGCTCCATTGAGATCCTCAAAGTATCTCTTCAGTTTTTCATAAGCAATATACAGTATTCAAAAAAACGTTACCAAGAGATAAGACTAAATGACCACAAAAAAAGAAAAGAAGAAGGTGGGGAAGACAATAGAAGCTACCCATAGAAGTCCAGATTTTGAGTTTTTTGGTTTTTTGTAATTTTATTTATTATTTTTAGAGAGAGGGGCAGGGAGAGAGACATCAATGTTTGGTTGCCTTTCACCTACCTCCAGCTACAGACCTGGCTGGAGACCTGGCTTGTAACCTGGTTATGTGCCCTGGCTGGGGAATTGAACCAGCAACCTTTGAGTTCGCAGGCTGGTGCCTTATCCACTGTGTCACCAGCCAGGGTTCAGATTTTGAGTTTTTAAAGGCAGTCTTTAAGGTATCTAGATTAATATGGTCAAGAAAATCAGCTATATGAATTTGAGCAGAAAATTAGAAATGGTAAAGAATCAAATAAGAATTATAGTTCTAAAAAAATACAGTAATGGCACTTAAGACAGTAGGTTTATAGCATATTAAACACATTGAAAAAAGGATTAGTAACCTGAATGATAGCTCAAAGGAAAAAAATGTAGGATACAGAAAAAAGATCAAAGGGTAGAAAATAAAAGAGGATAAGATTTTGCTCTGTTCTGAATGTTTGTACCCCGCTCCCCGACTCATAAGCCAATGCCCAGTCCCCAATGTGATAGTATTGGGTGGTTGAAACCCTCATGAATGGGATCAGTGCCATTATAAAAGAGACCCCAGAGAGTTCTCGTGCCTTCTGCCGCTTGACACAGCGAGCAGATGGCTGTCTGAGCCAGGAAGCAGATCCTCACCAGCTACCAAATCTGCAAGCTACTTGATCTTGATTTCCCAACCTCCAGACCTGTGAGAAATAAACAACTTGTTTTTAAAACACGCACTTCACAGTATCCTGTTAGAGTAGCTTGAACTAAGAGCAGCAGGACCGCATGACAGGTGTAACATACGTAATTGGTGTCCCAGGCAGCCAGGAGAGGTAGACAGCAAGGTGGAAGCAATATTTGAAGAGTTGGTGCCAGTGCCACGTGATTAATGAGGCACCGAGCCAGGGCTTCTGAGTGGGTTGACACATGACTCAGAAAATTTCATTTGAAAAGTACTGTTTTGACCCAAGTCAAGAAATAGGACCCAGTCAGGGTGAAGAAATAAGCCATTTCTGGCACCGGAGAAACTACTCTCCACATACATATCTGCCATCTGATGGCACCACACCTCCCTCTAAAGAGAACTACCACCTTTTCATTTTATGGTAATCACTTTCTTTACTATTTTATATATTTTAAGCCTATGTATGTATCTCTAAATAGTACATATTAGTTTTGCTTATTTTAGAATTCTATAGATGGTAAAATGCGGTAGCTGTTCTTCCTTACTTTCTCCTTTTGCTCCACACTCATTGTGAGATGTTTTAGTCCGTGTTGATGCATCCATTTTATCATTTGATGAAGCATCATGCGTCTCATCTACTTACCCGTTCTCCAGTTGGTACACATGAGCATTTGCACCGGGGGTCACTGTGAGCAGTCCTGCTTGCATGTCCTGCACATGCACCCTGGTGCACATGTGCTTGTGCACCTTTAGACCATAGTCAAATCTTGAGTTCTTGAGAATGCTTCTTTCAACTTCTCAATAATGTAAAAACTCCTTCACAAAGCAGCAGTTCTGGCTTATACTCCCACAAACTGGAGAGTTCCCAAATCCAGCACTCTCCCCTTCAGGAATCACAGTGGCACATTGGCCTCCCAATGTGGGGCCCTAAACAGGCCTCAGCTCTGTGCCCCAGAACTGCCTTGCAGGGGCCTGAGTCTTCATATCAGTAACACTGTAAAAACAAAGCCTGTGTGAAGAGGGAATGCTGAGCTACTGTTAATATTAGTCTCCTTTCTCATTGTAGATATTCAAGCGGAAACATGTTAGGATTCTTTAACAAGGTTAAATTCAAAGTCCTGGGTCTTAACATCAGTATACCACTGCTAGTTGAGGTGAGCGTGCCTGCTTGCCTAAGTCCATTTCAGAAAGCCAGGCCTGTAAGGACCACAGCATGTGTGGGCAGGACTGGTACTGCCTTCTCCTGTGTGCTCCCCTGCCCTGTGCTCTGTCTCTAGAAACAGAGCTGTTTGTCAGATCCAGGGGACTAGCTCAGTTTGAAGGGACAAGACCTTAGGGCATTATCTTCGTGGTGTCCCAGCTGTCAGACAGTTCCCCACCAGCAGTGTCTGTTGCTGGATCCTGTTTGCAGCCTTGGGGAGGTTGGCCATGGGACTTACTTTCAGGGACTACATAGCCCATAAACCACACTCGCATCTTTTTCTCATGGCTCTGAATATGTGAAAACACTGCTGGTGGTTGGCAAAAATTTCATTTCTGTTCTGCCCCTGTGTCAGGATCCCTGGTGGGCTCATTAAAATGCAGATTGCTGGGGTTAAAATACAGGTGTCTGAGCCCCACCCCAGAGTTTCCAATTCAGTGGGTCTTGGGTGGAGCCGGACAGTTTGCTTTTTCTGACAAATTCCCAGATGCACCTGCTGCTTCTGCTGCTGCTGGTCTGTGAGCATACTTGCACTTCAGGGAACACCAGAGCCCTTCAGAGAGGGCTGAGCAGGTCATCACTTGTCAGCAGCACGGACAAGTGATGACAAGTGACTGGCTAGGGTGGCTCTCCTGATCTAAAGAGTCCAGTGACAGTGACCATAATGCTGGTGCTGCCGGCCTTACTTTTGTGGAGGTGTCCCCATTCGTGTGTTCTGTTTTCAGAACCATACAGAGCTGCCAGCTAGGATGGTAGTACTGAGAACATGGAGGCTAGTTCAGGCCCGTGAAATAATCATGATTTAAGAATTGTGTCATCAAGTAATTACTTAGAATGTTGTTGTGTGCTTTACAGTAGCAATCTCCAACCTTTTTGGCACCAGGGACCAGTTTCATGGAAGATAATGTTTCCATAAAGGGGGTGGAGCTAGTTTCAGGATGATTCAAGCACATTACATTCATGCTTACCTCCTGCTATGCATCTGCATTTCCAGTGGGCCCATTTGGGCACCCCTGCTTTAGAGTGTTTTGTTGATAGGGCTGGTTGACAGGACTATCTATGACATCAGGATTTAGGACGATTCATTTCTAAGTGTTTGAATTGGGAAAATAATTGTCAAGATCTATGTTCTCCTCCCCATTCCCTGCTGCCTCTGCTCCACCCCCACCTTCTAGAGGCCTGTCTCTTCCTGAATGAAGTTCATCCCACCTGCATTCTCAAAGATTTGGGGGTTTTGGGGAGTAGAGGGATACATGAATACAAACTGTAAATACAGTTGTTTCTTTGATTCTTTTATGCTAATAGCTGTGACTGGTGAGTGAGTCCAGCAGCCCTTTCTAGAGCTGAATTTTCTGAGACACGCATTTCCTTGATTTGTCCTTAGGTTATATGAAGTTCTCTTGCTGAGCAAGATTTGCACACTTTCAGTCAGAAGTTTGTAAGCGCTGTGTAAGAGTGGCCAGAATGCTTGTTAATTTTGTCCCTGTGGGAGGGAGGCAAATCGGGCAGAACAGGGACATCAGCAGCAGCCAGAAGGTCCTGGGTGTTGGGAAAGGCTGAAACCTGGTTGAGAGATTCAGTGAAGAGCTGTATTAGGCACCATCTCCACGAGGCTCTCTGTAGATAAGAGTAGTGGCCACATCTCTTGGAATGAAGAGGACAAGACATAGATGTAAATGGATTCTGTGGAGCAGTTACTGGAATACACTGCGCTTCTGCCACTGGAAAGCTTTGAACTGTATGCTCTACAGCAAGGAGGGGAACAGCTTATCTTGTTTGGGAGTGAGGTGGCTTCTTCCTTAAACCTTTGAGCTGAGCCTGGAAGGAATGGTTGCCCCAGGGATAGGGTCAGGGCTCAAAGAACCACAGAAACAGGAGTGAATATGGCACTGTGGGTGGCACATGTTTTCATCTCATTTATTGGAGCTCACTGTAGGCAGGGGCTGGGAACATAGCCATGGTGGGCCAGAAGGCATTTGGGTTTTATTCTGAGACCCCTGAGGGAGGCCCTCACCCCTCCACGTCCGCCATGCTGGTCACATAGTACCTCAGAAGAGGTGGGACTTTCCCTCCCTCTCTTTATGGACAGTCCCACTTCCCAGCGCTCTTTCACTGACCCCACCCCTCCCATACCTCAGACCCAGCTTCAGTCCTTTCAGCAGCCTTTCCTGACCCCTAGCACAGCCATTTAAATTAGCCTGCCTGCCTCAGTGCTTTCTCCTTCCTCTCCATAGTAATTACCGTGGCTCACAGCTGTACATATATCAACCTGTTTATTTTTCTTTACCTGTTTCTCCCACTGGATGATGACTTCTGTGGTACATACAGAGCCTATGTACTATACATTACATACACATATGTGCACATAGCCAGGGCATGTCCTGTCTGCTGTGGAGTTTGTGTTCAGTAAATAATTACTCTATTTTGAATGGATCTATACCTTTTTCCTAAAGAATTTTCTTCTGCATATGTTTAAATACATGAGATAAAAGACCAATTTTAATAAAAATAATTCTATCTTTCTAAAATATATTCAAATATAAGTAAGGCAATGACATAATCACAAATGTAAACATTTCTCAATAAAATCTGCGCTTGAACCATTGTACAGACCCCTCTGGGATTTTACGAATCATGTTTAAATAAAATGCAACCAGAATTTCCCACTGCTTTTAAAAGTTTTCTTTTTAAATAGTTTAGAATGAGAAAATGTTTGGTTGAACAACTAATAGTGGTAGAATTCAGAAGAGAAACATTTAGCTGCTACCGATTAATACAAGTCCCTTTTGAAATGTTTCCAATTTATTTAAAATAACTCGGGAAATAAAAGCTCCAGGTTCTCCAAGTTACTTGTGTCTAGGTTAACACTGGTGTCATACATTCCATAACGAGTCTCCGATTTTGAAATAACTGAAATGCATTCAGTTCCAAAACTGTGTGAAACAAAACTTGATTGTTTTTTTTTTTAATTTTATTGTTGTTGTATTACATCCATCCCCTTTTTTGCTTCCCTCTGTCCCCTTCCCCACCCACCCACTCCCTGATTTTTTTTTTTTTAAGATTTTTTAAAAAATTATTTCCAGAGAGAGGGAAAGTGAGAGAGGCTGATTGTTTCTCTATTCAGAGCTTCAGAGTCTTGGACCGCCCCTGGGTTGTTCGGTTCATCCGAAACCGTTCTTTTCACTATCTTTGATGATATAAAGCAGAGACGCAGCAGTGTGGCGGTTTGAATTTGGATATGTGAAGACTCACGGGTAATTCCAAAAATAGTTAGGCTTCCTGCAGTGGGTCCTCACAGAGTAATGCGTTTCCACTCTCAGACCGGCTCTTCCGCCAGAGGCTGGGGAGCCTCCCATCTAGCCCAGTCGTAATGTGTGTTCTGTTTGCTCCACAGCCCAGTGACTTCTCCGTGTCTCTCAAAGCGTCAGGGAAGAACAAACATTTCAAGGTGCAGCTCGTGGACAATGTCTACTGCATTGGGCAGCGGCGGTTTCACACCATGGATGAGTTGGTGGAGCACTACAAAAAGGCTCCCATCTTCACCAGCGAGCACGGGGAGAAGCTCTACCTCGTCCGAGCGCTTCAGTGATGCCTCCCCACAGCCCTGCCGCCTCCAGGCCGTGGTGCCACACTCACTTTCCCAGAGCCAAGCAGACAGCCCCCAGAAGACGTGGTCGGGCACAAGTTCTGCACAGGGCCTGCTCTATCCAGCTGCTTGTCCCCTCCACTGTTGGCTTTCTTTGCCTGGTTGATCCTTCGGTCCAGGTTGTTTGTTTCATCTGCCTCCCCTTCACCACCCCAGGCCCTCCTTCCATGATCAAGGGTCACTCTGCTCCAGGCCAGTTGTAGAGAACGGGAGGTGGAAGAGGGGTGAGTTTGTTCACTTTATTTTTTCTCAGTTGGAAACAGCGTTAGTGTGTTCAACTTGTTCATGTTATCAGCTCCTCTCAGTAAGACGACACTGAGCACAGGTGGAATGCACCAAAGCTGCCCTTGACAAAGTGACCCACAGTGCACTCCAAAGTGGCCTCTCAGGAGAGCACTGGGCTTCCTTCCACATGCCAGGCAGCACAGGTGAAGGTCCCACTCCCAGCAGCCCTTGTTCCTGCCCTTGACCCTTACTTGGCTCCCGGGTTCTCCAGGGAGTGAACGCATTTGCTGGTAGCAGTAGTGGAACACCGGTGAGATAGTAGTGAGGAAGCTGTCCAGTGCCTTTGGGGCTGTGCTTGCAATAAGAAAGGATTTCCTTGAAGGTCAGTCTGCGAGAGGGACTGGTGACTCAGAAAGAGGTGTTTTGGTAATTTACCCCCAAATGTGCCATCCACATAGTACTTTTTCTTCTTGCCCTTCAGCTTGTTTAAACTTCAGAATTATATATTTAATTCTCAATATGTATCTGTAGCCATTTGTTGACACTAATACAGATGATTAAAGAAAACAGCTGATCTTTGGGGAAGGGAAACGACCAACACTTTACACACACACACACAAAAATATATATATATATATGTTTTATATATATATATATAACTTGCTTTACAGGGAAGTTTTTCAGGGTTTACAAAAAATATGTAATTGGTAGAAGAGACACACAGAATGTTTGTTTTCTTTTTTCTTTACATTTGAACTTCTTTATAGTTTAAATATACTATCTTGAGATGGCACATTCCTACGTCAAAGAAGGAGTCTTGAGACCTCCTAAACTTGCATACTCAGTTTTTTGAATATTGTAATAAAAAAGTATTACGACAAGACTGTGTGTGTATGTCTCTTTGGGAAAATTCTGACTCATGACCAGAGAGCAGTGCCTGCAGAATTTACTGAACTCCTAGTGCCTAAAAGGAAGCAGTTTTATATGAGTTAAACACATTTATTATAGTGTGTTTTCTTTTTCTACCATCACATTTTTGTATATTGAAATAATAAACTTTAACTAGTGAAACTCTTTAAGAGGAACTAGAATCTCAAGCTTGGTCTTAACTTTGTACTCTTTGTTAAAAAATGTTTTGGCAAACTGTTGTCAGCTACACCTCTCACCTCTAGCTTGCCCCTCTTTCCTCTCGTCTTACTTCCAGTCACTCAATCAGAAAGCATTTTTCAAACATTTGCAGTTTGCTGGGCTCTGGGAATACAAAGCCACAGATCACAGTGTTTGTGCCCTCATGGGCCAGTTATAGTGAATGCAATTGAATGTTTCCTTTGTGCCGGACATGACGTCCTCATACCTCATCACAGTCCTGTGAGGTGGGTGCTGTTATCTTCCCCGTTATACAGGTGGAGTGAATGAGGCCCAAAGTAACTGCCCAAGGGCACATGGCTGGTACAAGGTAGGGCAGGGTTGCAATCCCAGAGAGGCCCACCGCCTTCCAACCCCAGCCTAGGGAGGTTTTCAGGAGAAATAAGGCATTGCATGAATGTTTACACTTAATCTATCATTCTTGTTTCCTATGATTTAATTGTATCTTTTTGTTGTCTTTGACATAAATTAGAAGTTTGATAAAGTCAAAGTTTGATATCTGCTTCCTTTTGTTAGGGCATTCATTTATACAAGAATAGACATCCAGGTGAACAAGACGATTGTTACTTGAGACAAAATACTTTGCTTCTATAAAGAAACAACTCTCCTGACTTTTAGGTCTCACTGTTGCACAGGGTGCGTGTGATAAAGTGGCAAAATTTTAGTGAAATAAACAACATACCACAAAATTGTTACATTTTGAAATAAATTTATTCTTATATGTAAATACATACACATAGTCATTATTTTTTAGCCCTGGCTGGTAGCACAGTGGATAAGGCACTGGCCTGCAAATTCAAAGGTCACTGGTTCGATTCCCCAGCCAGGGCACATAACCAGGTTGCAAGCCAGGTCTCCAGCCAGGTCTGTGGCTGGAGGCAGGTGAAAGGCAACCATACACTGATGTTTCTCTCCCTCTGCCTCTCTCCCCTCCTGTCTCTCTCTCTCTGGAAATAATAAATAAAATCTTTTGAACAATTTATTTCTTTCTTTTTAAAAAAAAGTCTCCATTTGCTACAATAATTGACTCTATTTGACTTCGGAATCTTGAGCATGCTTTAATTAACTTCTCTTTTATCCATGGACATCATGATATTCTCAATCTTAGCTTTAATAGCCTCTTTATTAAAATGAGGTTGTTTATTAACTTCTCTCTCACAAATGCTCCATACATAATAGCCTAAAGGATTTGCATCTGGTGAACTAGGTGGCCAGATTTCCTTCAACCAGAATTCAGGAACATTGACACTGAGAAATTCTTGCACCTTTTTGGCATTATGTGCTGGTGCACCATCTTGATGGAAGATAAAATGACATCTATTTGCAACTTGCTTCATCCACTTCTCTCTAAATGTCAAGGTAAACATTAACAGTCACCTTCAAGCCTTGTGGGAAAAAATTCAGGCTCATGCTATCTCCTTCATTGCTGACAACATCTAACACCATCAGTGTAGCAGGAAATTTCATTTTCATGACAATTGGGACTTCATTAAGATTCTCACAGAGCCACCTATTGTGTCTTCTGTTAACTAATTTGGTCCTGCTGAAAATTCTTTTCAGCAAAGAAAATCGGAGGGTTTTTCCTTTGCGATTTTTCCATTTTGTTAGCAGTTTCCTTCCCTTTTTCAAAGTGCCTTTCCTTTGTCTGCTGTGTCATTAACTGAGGTCTTCTAAGAACATACAATCTGTATCTGATATCTTCAGCAATAATCATGTAACCCATTGCATCTGATATCTGCACTTCTCTTGCTATGGAGTGCATTGACTCTCCTGGATCTTCATTGATGATTTCCTGGATTCTGTGTACAATATCTGGACTTGTATGATCCTCGCGTACCTTACGCGTTTTCCTTGTTTGTGCAGTGACATCAGGATCAGCATCATACACTTTCTTAGTGTTGTCAACTGTACTTAAAGGGATGTTATTGAAGTTCATGATTTCCTTAGCAGTTTGTCCTGCATGCAGTGCAGAAATTATGGTTGCTCTAAGATCATATTCCTTTGACATGATGTTGCACTTAGAATTTGATACTTTACATCTGAAACAGTGATGTTAACTCATAACCTTAGAAACATAGTTTTTCAAAATAAGCACATAAAATGATATGCAAAGTTATTGCCAATTTATTGTGCACACCCTGTATATTCAGGTAAGGTGATCTGCTTTGCATACTCATATAAAATGCATAGGACCTTTTTACAGCTTTAAAATGATATTAATGAGAGAGAAGATGGCGACAGAGTAGAGAGCAGTGCTGATGGTGTTCTCAAGTACCAAAGCAGCTAGAGGACAGGATAAGGAGCGTGAGACGGCTTCAGGACCCTGGGGATTGGAACGGACAGCATCTGGACACAGGGGAGCAGAGCCCAGAGGCAGAGGAGGCCAGCAGGACAGTAGGTGAGGTGTTCCCGACTGACCGGCCGGCCGGCGGGCCGAGGTCGGCTCTGGGCAGGGGCGGCTCTACCCAGAGGGGCGCGTTTGACCGGGGCCAGTTTCAGGCTCCCTGGCAACTGGAGGTCTCAGCAGTGAAGTGCGGGCGGCGAGGGCAAACGCCGTAGGGAACGCGGAATTGAACTCCTGCAGGGGAGGGACTGTGTGAGAGACTCACCCCGGCAACAGGGAGAGGAGGTTTCGCGGCACGCGGGGCTAGAGGCAGAGAAGAGTCCTGCGGGAAGCCGGAGCGGGGGAGCGGGAAGTGCACCGGCGGGGTGGCAAGAGGGCCGAAAAACGGAGCTGCTGGGCTGCTGGGGAAACAGCAGCTAGAAGCCCCTGCGAGGGGGGAGGCCCAGCCCGGCGCAACCACACAGGCCCCCAGGCTCCGCGGGAAAATCTAAAAGGAGAGCCGGCAAGCCGGGAACTTGTGGCGGGCGACCCGCCATTGCCAGAGACAAAAGCCCACCGCCCACGCCTGGGAGGGGCTCATCACAGAGGCCGCGTAAAGGACTCTGCGGAGAGCTGATTGGCTTGGAGGCAGGATGCTCGTCCCGGAAGGGCGGGACAGTGTAGGTGGACCCCGGACAGTGTTGACTGACAGGCCTGGCCTCCTCCCAGAACTGCAGGGGTGGGGCCAGTCGTCACAGGGACTGGCAAAGTTGCGGGCTGCCTTGCAGAAGTGCTGGGGGCTGTCCTGAGCAGGAAACTCCACCAGGCTCCAGAACATCGGCAGCCCTAAAACCCAGCCAGGCTGCGGAAGGCCCAGCCTACCTGGGGGCGGACACTCAGAATCAGCCCTACTGTGACAATCAGAGGCCCTGCCACGCACCAAGACCGGCTGGAATATAGACTATAGACTGTAAAGTCCTGACCAAGAAAAAGAGGCAGCATCAGGAAAGGGATTGCTGCCAATCTCAAGCACCTGAGTTATACCGAGAGCAATATGAACTATTAAGCCCCAACATATCCTTTGCAAAAGTTACTCCTCACATATTCTTAATCCCCCCCATACCTCAATCCACCTAAATATCCAAGACCCTCCCCTACTCTCAAATTAAAGTCTATTCACTCTGTGGCTATAACGCATTCCCAGTCCTCAATCTAAGTATTCCTCCCTTCCCCAGCCTTTCTAAACCCTTTCTTTATTCTATTCTTCCT